>CM076573.1:228695256-228905256 GCA_034641835.2 Pinus albicaulis
TAAAATCTAAAGAGAGAATAATAATAAAGCTGATAGAGGTATCTAGAATAATAATAAAGCTGATAGGGGTATCCATTTCCACACAGACCTTGTCTATGTAGAAATATTCCTGGTAGGGTTTAGTTTTGGTTAAAATAATATTCTTTATGGAATAACACATTTTCTAGATTGGTGTGGCTGAGATAGAGAATGATCTTAGGGCGAATTTGACTGTTTAGATAGTTTTGGTCAGAGTTTATCAAATTATAAATCTAGCTTAAATTTAAACTAAAATCATGTAAATACCCATACTACCCAGCAAACAAAAAAAATTGAAACCCTAGTATTGAACGTTACTCCGTCCAAAGAATTTCAAAAAGTTACATGAAAAGTCTAAGCGTCACCGAAACGCCCTTCGGCCTATAATCAACCGTTCCATTGCCTCCACTAAATATCGATGATCCAGCCAGTGGATTGATGTGGATTGATACACCAGTGACTGGAGATTAAAATTGTGTCATTGATACACCAGCGACTGGAGATTAAAATTACCTACTCTCCACAACACATGTATAATTTCAAAACCTCTGAAATTTAAATTTCAGATTTCGAGTAATTTGGTCTCAGAATTCAAAATTTTCTTACTCACCTATCGAGGGTTTCCCTCTCTGTGAACCCGTGAATGCAGGTGGACAAAAACTGGGAAAGAACTGTTATTGTTTGTTTTAAAGGCGATCATGGAGGAACAGCGAGATTACGATAGCCGTGGTAGAGAAATATTTGATGAGATTGATAGACATATAACAGCGCAGCTGAACAAAGGCATGTTATGGCGAAAATTAGCCTCCGAAAGATACATAGACATGTCCTATTCTATGTATAGATTAGCAGCACCCACGGAAACAGATCACTCAACTAAATCTGGCGACGTTCCACAAGTAGACAGGGAAAATCCTGAGCTGCATCATCACTTAATGTCGCGCGTAGGGTTAAGATGTATTAGTCAGGCCGATATATGTCACTGGCAGTTGGAGAATGTATGGGAGAATGTTGATATAAATGACGTTAGACAATTTTGATATAAATGACGTTAGACAAATTTTGAATGGCGTCCAATGAGTTTTAATTGTGAAGGAGACATCAGAATCTTGATGGAGGAATACACTAGTGTTTTGTGGCGATTGATAAAGGATTGGAGCCGCCCTGATGGAAATATTTTGAGCATGCAATTCTTATGGAGTGGCAACTTCTCAGCTTCTGATCGGGTGCTGCAACTCTTGCAGGACGTGAATAACAGAAATTCTATTCAAATTCTATGTCAGAAATTTACTTTTCACGCTCGTCTGAGAGCGCAATATATCGCTCGATATGAAACTAATCGAGTAGCTGGTGGCTTATTATACCTGCCATGGTATATTGCGTTCAATCGCCATTGACTTGCTATTAGTTGATGGTTGACCATGCCTTTTCTTAAAGTTTTAATAAAAAATTATTTAATTTTAATTTTAAATTTCATTTATTTGAAAGGGTATTGGCCCAAAAATTTTGAGTTCTTATTGCAGCCTTCTTCTTCGGATGTAAATTATCCAAGTCTTTATTCAAAGTTTTCTTTTCCTTTTTAAATGATGTATTCTTTTAACCAAAGTTTCCTCTTCCGTTTTAAATTATCTCTATTCTAACTATGCCTTTAACCAAAGTTTCCTCTTCAGTTTTAAATTATCTCCCTTTCTAACCAAAGTTTGAACTAAAATGTGATTATCTTCAATATTGATTCATAAAAGAAAGCAAAAAAAACCTTGTACCAAAGTTTCATGATAAATCGTGTCCCACAACGGCTCTTCCATGTTTTCCATCTGCCCATATGCCATGGTTCACTGTTCACCATGGTTCTTTGACACCTCATTTTCCATGGACATTTCCCTTCCATTATATTCCATTTTGTGCCCTTCTTGTTCCTGCTTTATTTTGCTTCAAGTTCTTGCATATATCTCTTGTCCTCCTATACTATTCTTTATGTGGGAGAGTAATAATTTCTTCTGATTGTTCTCTCAGAGCTGTTATTTCAAGTAATAGAACCATAGGCAACAAGGTTAAATGCATCATCATAAGTAAATACGTTTTTTCATAAAGTGCTCAATATCGTTCGAAAGTGCAACTTGTCACGGGGCTACAAACATCTATTGAAGCGGGAGGCCTGAAGCTCACTTCTGAACACCCAAACCTTACAAATCTATTTCAAACATCAACAACCATTCCAAAGATCTATTTCAACATGAACAAATGATAGTGACATGTAAGTTTTGTCAAAAAAAAATTCAAAATTTTCAAATATGATGAACTTCATCAAAATTAATTTTCAAATATAGGAATTACTACATACAAAATCTACTCTTAAATAGGTATTATTGCATACATAATCTACAATTATTGACAATTTCTGTACTTATTTGCAGTTAGGATGGAAATTGGTGGTCGTGTTTTGCAAAATTTATGCAGCTTTCACATTTTTGAAAATTGGTCTTCTTTTGAGGGATTTATGTGGCTTTCACATTCTAGAAATTTGTTTGTTAATCATAGCATACACACCCTGAATTGTCAAGAAAAATGCTCCATGTGATAAGGTTAGAATTGGATTTTGATCTAAACCTAGCACTATGACTGACTATGGCTTAGGTTGGCTAGTACATATCAACTAAACCCTGAATTGTCAAGAAAAATGCTTCTTAAGGTTTCTATGTGATAGGGTTAGAATTGGATTTTGATCTAAACCTAACACTATGACTGACTATGGCTTAGGTTGCCTGGTACATATCAACTAGACTCAGAGAACCATTTAATTAATGACAAACCTATAAAGTTATATAATAAATTAGGATAAATCTGACCATTGCTAATGAATTTCTTGATGCAAAAGAAGAGGAATCTGTTGTTTATGTTGATTCAACAACCTTTGTTTATGTTAATGCACAATAACAGTCTGCATAAGGCCCAAGCAGTTTTTGTAGAAAGGCACCTGCCCTAGAAATATGACATACCTACTCTTACTGCATATCACAGATGAAATATGAGATTCACACTATCCTCCATTAATCAAATAAAGTTACATATATACATGAGATATAGTCTCAAGATAGGAAAGCTATCTTGGATGTACAATAATTTGGTTGAGGAAATATCCCAACCTCACACTAAACTAGGAACTTGGTTTTAGCTAACCTAGGAAATAGAAACAGACTCTAATCGAGTAGCTGGTGGCTACGCAACTGCTGGTTCTTGCGTCACTGTTATTATCTCTCAGGAGTTTGTACCCACTAAAGGTGGTGATGGTGATGGATCGAGAGATGGTGATGGTGATGGCCGCCATGGTTTGGTATGTGAAATTTGTCATGAAACTATCTTCATTGGACAAGATGCAAAGCAATTGCCATGTCATCATATTTTTCACAGTGGTTGCATCACAAAATGGTTTTGTCGACAACTCTCATGCCCACTATGCAGATATGATCGGTTTCGGTAACCGTGCCTTATTCACTAGTGTCTCACTGCCTTTGTAATCCTATTCCCATGGATTAATCTGTTTGGTACAAAGATTATTTGTATATTTTTCACTCTTAGGTTAGTTGATATCTGAAGATTATTATATAGCAAAAACAAAATATTGTTGTGGTAGGAGAGACGGCTGATAATAAAATGAACTTGAGCTTTTTTTCATTTTTAATCACTTGAAAAAAACAAGTTCTGCTTGGGTAGTTTTGTTTACTGCATTTTTCAAATCCGGTATTCCATTGGTGATACAGATTCACTGTTTGGGACAAACTAAGCAATATAAACTCTTTGTATTTGCTTCTTTATCTTTTTATGTAATATATTTTATTCGTTGGAAAGTGTTACTATAATGTGGTCAGAAAAAAGTTTTTACCAAGCCAACGTTGACTTATTATACCTGCCATGGTATATTGCGTTCGATCGCCATTGACTTGCTATTAGTTGATGGTTGACCATGCCTTTTCTTAAAGTTTTAATAAAAAATATTTAATTTTAATTTTAAATTTAATTTATTTGAAAGGGTATTGGCCCAAAAATTTTGAGTTCTTATTGCAGTCTTCCTGTTTCGATGTAAATTATCCAAGTCTTTATTCAAAGTTTTCTATTCCTTTTTAAAGGATGTATTCTTTTAACCAAAGTTTCCTCTTCCGTTTTAAATTATCTCTGTTCTAACTATGCCTCTAACCAAAGTTTCCTCTTCGGTTTTAAATTATCTCTCTTTCTAACCAAAGTTTGAACTAAAGTGTGATTATCTTCAATATTAATTCATAAAAACAAAAAACAAAAAACCTTGTACGAAAGTTTCATAATAAATCGTGTCCCACAACAGCTCTTGCATGTTTGACATCTACCCATATGCCATGGTTCACTGTTCACCATGGTTCTTTGACACCTCATTTTCCATGGACGTTTCCCTTCCATTATGTTCCATTTTGTGCCCTTCTTTTTCCTGCTTTATTTTGCTTCAAGTTCTTGCATATATCTCTTGTCCCCCTGTACTATTCTTTATGTGGGAGAGTAATAATTTCTTCTGATTGTTCTCTCAGAGCTGTTATTGCAAGTAATAGAACCATAGGAAACAAGGGTAAATGCATCATCATAAGTAAATACATTTTTTCATAAAGTGCTCAGTATCGTTCGAAAGTGCAGCTTGTCACGGGGCTACAAACATCTATTGAAGCGGGTGGCCTGAAGGTCACTTCTGAACACCCAAACCTTACAAATCTATTTCAAACATCAACAACCATTCCAAAGATCTATTTCAACATCAACAAATGATAGTGACATGTAAGTTTTGTCAAAAAAAAATTCAAAATTTTCAAATATGATGAACTTCATCAAAATTAATTTTCAAATATAGGAATTACTACATACAAAATCTACTCTTAAATAGGTATTATTGCATACATAATCTACACTTATTGACAATTTCTGTACTTATTTGCAGTTAGGATGGACATCGGTGGTCGTGTTTTGAAAAATTTATGCAGCTTTCACATTCTTGAAAATTGGTCTTGTTTTAAGGGATTTATGTGGCTTTCACATTCTAGAAATTTGTTTGTTAATCATAGCATACACACCCTGAATTTTCAAGAAAAATGCTCCATGTGATACGGTTAGAATTGGATTTTGATCTAAACCTAGCACTATGACTGACTATGGGTTAGGTTGGCTAGTACATATCAACTAAACCCTGAATTGTCAAGAAAAATGCTTTTTAAGGTTTCTATGTGATAGGGTTAGAATTGGATTTTTATCTAAACCTAGCACTATGACTGAATATGGCTTAGGTTGCCTCGTACATATCAACTAAACTCATAGAACCATTTAATTAATGACAAAACTATAAAGTTATATAATAAATTAGGAGAAATCTGACCATTGCTAATGACTTTCTTGATGCAATAGAAGAGGAATCTATTGTTTATGTTGATTCAACAACCTTTGTTTATGTTAATGCACAATAATAGTCTGCATAAGGCCCAAGTAGTTTTCGTAGAAAGGCACCTGCCCTGGAAATATGACATACCTACTCTTACTGCATATCACAGATGAAATTTGAGATTCACACTATCCTCCATTAATCAAATAAAGTTACATATATACATGAGATATAGTCTCAAGATAGGAAAGCTATCTTGGATGTACAATAATTTGGTTGAGGAAATATCCCAACCACACTAAACTAGGAACTTAGTTTTAGCTAACCTAGGAAATAGAAAGAGACTCTATACATAGATAGTCACAACTAAAGACAAGTAGGAATTAAATATTCCAACACTCCCCCTTAATGAATACTTGTCTCAATATCCATTTGAAAAATCTGCAACTGGTCCTGTTTGGTAATTACGCTTTATATATTGTTCATTCTATTATTGATGTCCATATAAAGGAACAACCATCTACTGAAATGCATGGGTTCCCAACCACTGCAACCGCCATTCTACCAGGAATTTCTCCACATACATGGTTCATCCAACCTCTCGATGAAATCCCCCTATATAAAAGAATTTCACCTCATGGAGTCTAAAACCAATACGGCCCACCCAAGTGTATCCATCTTGCATGACACACTCTTCCAGGGTGTTAAAAATTTCTTACATAGGGAACATATAACAAAGGGATATGTATGCCTCTCTAGGTCTTACAGCACGTACAAACAATAAATGACATGTAGATTTGCTCTAATTACAAATTGTGACTCATACTCTACCATGCTCATGAGTCTATTCTACAAACATAAACAAACTTTGACTACATCATTCATATGCTAGAACACACCACTACTTTGGATTTGTACTTTGAGTCTTTGGCATCTTCATTTTTTACTTTGGCATGTTGATCTGCAAAGTCTATTTGTGGTCAAACATAAAAAAAATGATATTTCGACATCCATATAAAAGAGCAACCATCTGGGTACCAACCGCTGCAACCGCTAGTCTTGTAGGATGTCCTTCGCATACATGGTTATGTCCACCATTATCACTGCATACATGTACCTATATCTACAGATCCCCCTCCAACATGGGTTTTATCGGATGACCCGTAACCATGCTCTTCCTTCATCGATGAACTCTCACCGACAGTAGATCTGTCTTAGATCTCTTCGGCAAATTTTTACCGGATCCCTTCATCAGCGACCTTTCACTGGATTTTTTCATCGGTGACCTTGCACCGGATTTCTTCATCGACGACCTTGCACCGGTTCTCTTCATCGATGACCTTGCACTAGATCTCTTCATCAGTGGGCGAACACTGGCACAAACCTATTTCCAGTCCACTTCATTTTTACACATGGTTTCTGGTTGACCACAAACCGATACTGCAAAATGGTTTTTGGCTGACCACGAACTTGTAATTACAAAGTGGTTTTGAGATTACCATGAACTTGTATGGGGATACACATGCCTTTACAAGGCTTACATACTCCAACTCTTGGAGTTACCAGGTACATACAATGACCACTACAAAACCATCCTAGACTTGCTTACCATTCAACTCTGTGACTCATAATACAACATGTTATTGAATCTATTCCAATAAAATCGCACAAAACAAACTCTCACTTTCATTGTCCATCATAATCGATGTTGTTGCTCCTTCATTCTTTGTCTTTATCAAATAAATTCTTGGAACTCCATGCTTAACCTGTCATTTGTTAGAGTCACAAATTCTAACAAATTAATTTTACCTACATTGAGTTAGCTAGGCTCAATAAGGATCAATAATTTTAAACATGATTCCAAGAAACAAAACAAATTTTTCAGATTATTAAGAACATCAAATTTCTCTCTCCTTTCCCAAATATGACTATTTCTCGAACATAACAACAACCATTCTTCTCCAACGATACCTTAGAGGGGTCCACTGATAAAGAAAACAGATCGGTGACTTTTCAACTGGTCTCAATGCAATGCATTCTAGCACAGATGATCTAGACATAGGCACTCATAGCCACATGAAGAAAAACAATAACAAATTGTCTATCTCAAAGTGAGAATCTAGGACTCCATGGTCCTATCCTCCGTCGTCCAAAATATTCACTGTCAACATGCATAAAATTCAACAATTTTACACACAAAATTTCTCGTTTCAGTATCCAATTCCCTGATATTGCATCGTAACGCCACTTCCCCTGTTCACAATATAAAGGCTGGTGATTTCTTCATGCGCGGTGCCAGACTGCAGCAATGAAGACCCATTATCGAGCTAATCTCCTTGAAATTGAACATGCAGATCTGTTTCCATCACAATCTACTCCCTTGATCACACTAGCACACACAAACTCGATCATCCTCCAATCTGTGATGTAGCTCCAAGCACTGTTCCTTGATGCCATTTTCACTATCATGTCTTCATCATATCATTCCTACAAATAAATTTTTCTATTGCTCGAATGGCCAATTCCAACATAGATTCTCAGTAGTGACAATAGTTGGCCAAACTAAATGTCACAACAATACAACGTCAAAATTTACATTAATGACATGACAACATTTTTTTAAACATAAAATAAGAATGCAAATTACTACGTCGCTTCACGCAGCACTATGCATAGCACCTCGACATAACTTCTGTATGATCAACTTGAAATCTACCTTTCCAAACCGTGTTCTCATAGGCTAAACCAGAAACTATGTTATGCAGAACAACAAATGTAGCCTTCACAAAGTAGTTGGAACCTTCCTTCAGAGTAAAACATACATCATTTTCCTTTTTCAAAAAAGGCAACTGTAGAGTTATTTCTAGATGACCTTTAGACATGAGTTCCACATTATCTTCATTTAACTCATGACCAACGCACCCAAGCAGTTTCATCTTCCACCTTTGAAGACTGTAATCTTCCTTGTCTCGCTCCAGCTAATCTGTCAAAGGGAAAAAAGGACCGGGGAAAAACTCTTCGTCCTCACCAGGAATAGAATCCTCGTGCTCTTCTTCTACATTATTATCATTTAATGAGACCATCGAAAGCTTTCCAAACCAAGGATTGCAGCAATGAAAACATCCACCTTCATCATTCCCCCAAATATCCAAAGGCCCACCATGACCATTTTCTTGAGCTTCTCCTTGGCGAGCTTCGGCACATCGGTGGCTGCTTTCATGTAGACTGAGATTTTGCGAAGGGAATTACATGGAGGAAATCAGGATCATGGCTCATGGGACCATGGCCCATGGCTCATATACACACAGATTTTGCAAGTTGAAACCAATGGTACAATAAGGTGACCAGTGTGCCTCAAATGTTATGACTTCCGCATCGTCTTCTACTCATCCCAGTCATAGAACTGCAGGGGTAGCATCGCCTACCTGCTCGATATTTTCTTCATCTATGGACAATTCAAGTAACCAATGTAACACACACAACTCTCCACAATCAACAATGGAAACGATATCAACGGCTTAGCTCCTCGTCGTTTTGGCATGATCATCAATGATATTCCATGATTACACACATAAGTTATTGGCAGGCAACATAAACACCAGGTTAGGAGGCCGTAACAACAATAGAAGCCGCCTTTCACCTTCATGCAAGAATTCCTCTGATGTTGCAGCAACATTCAAAGTCGTGAATGGAAATACCAGAGAATCAGTCAATATGAGTATTCATTTTCACTATCACTATCATTTCATTCATCGAATAAAGATACATCTTCTTTCGAATAAATACTTGTCTTGAAGGCCTTGGTCTTGAATTCAACCCTTGTCACAAAAAACTTAAGGCCAAATGCCTAAACAATTTCTAAGTCTCAACTCTTAACAAATTATTTTGACATATGCATCAGGCGAATGGCAACATTCAGAGCACTGTCAATACACATATTGCAATATTTGGAGTTCTCATAGTAAAATATTAGTGCACTAAAATCAAAATAGAACATTAGAGGTACTATTACTACTCATCCGGTTGTGTGGGTTCCTAACCTTGAGCGTTAGGGTCGTAGTGTTAGTGTGGATACTTGAACATATGAAGCTAAGGCCAGAGACATCTCCTCATTGTTGGAGATTTTTAAAGTCTAAATGATTTTATTCAAGCCACTCTTATTAATTTCGATTTCTCTTCATCTTATGAAAATCAGAGCTTCTTTAGTACCCTTTTGTTGTAAATGAATCTTGAGTTTCTTAAAAAATCACTAAAATTGGTGATGTATTAGAGTTAATGAATACCCTAATACATTCCATTGTTGATGGGATGGTAAAAATCAGCAATGTCACTCTATTTGACATTTCAATCTATTTGCAAAATGCACAAGAAAAAAAATGAATTACTACATCTTGAGTCACAACTACAAGAAGATGAGTTACAACGTAGGAGTAATCATTTTGAACTAGTTTTTGTTTAGAACAAATCCCTTTTTGAGTCTAAAGTTGATTCCCATCAATAGTCATATATTTATAAAATCAATGACATTGAGGTTGATTCATCTTAAGTTCCCATTTTAGGAGTAGATGTCCACAACGATGTAGAAGTTCAAGCTACACTTCCTAAGCCGATCATTAAACCTAGGGAAGAGCTTATTAATAACAAGAACAAACCTATTATTAGATATGAAAAGGATGTGTCCTTTCATATTCCTGATTACACTAAGCCCATTTAGTTTCAAAGAGTTAGATTTCTTTAAAACGGTTAATAATCACATGTTCTGGATCATGCTCCTCTTCCACATTCACAAAAACACAAATTTACAAATGTAAACATTGTGAAATAATTGGTTATGTGAAATATCATTGTTTTGATATTCACGCATGTGATAATTTTAATAAAAATGCTCATCATTAAAATCTATGTTTCCGAAATAAGCCTCCTACAAGAATGAATATTCACCTTAGATAGATCTCTTCTTGGTAATGGGCTTCAATAGAAAAGAAGATATTTTTTTCATACCACATAATCTGTTGTCAAGCACTGACACATTTTGTAGTTGGTATTTATTCATATTTTCACCTTGTATCTGACGGGAGGGGAATTTATGGTCATTTTCAAGCTTCAAAGATAAATTAAGTGAGCCTCAGCCATAGCTTGAACCTACTACCTAAGCCTAGAGGTAGAGTCAAACATACCCAAATTTAGTGTTGTAACTAGAAATAGAGAAATGCCTCTTAAGCATGATTTTGGTTGGCGATCTTCCTTAAACCACCATAGGTTGAGACCTTAATGGTCTCCCTTTTCCAAGAATTAGGGAGCACTTCCTCTAACATAAGTCTTTAAATTCTAGACGTATTTGGAATTGTTTTAGGAACTAAATGAAAATTCTAGGTTGATATCTCAATGGTTTCCTAGTCTCTTTTGGGTTTTTTTTATTCCTTAAAAGAAACGTTTCAGAACATTAGGGAGCACTCCCACTAGCAGAAGACTTCAAATTCTAACTAGATTTCAAAATTTTCTAGAAACTGTACCAAATGTTCTAAAGTTGGTGGTTTGTATTAAAACACCATCAGTTGAGACCTCAAGTTCTGCCAGATTATACTATCATTTCATAGAGAACATTTAGCCAATTTTTTCCATTCGTTTTCTTACTTTTGTATTTCAGCTCTTTTCTTGGATTCATATACAACCCTTCAGATTATGGAGGGGAATATTGGACACCTAATACTATGATAAGGGTTGGTGTGGACGAATGTGAAAAAATAGAAATGTTTAAGAGACTGTTTGGAATATGAAAACCATGGGTCATAAGAACATGTATTAATATGTAAATCTTTGTGAATATAAATCATCTTACAATTACAAATATTTTGTCTATCATTTGTAAATTTTTAACAATATGAAAAAAAAACTAAATCTGTTAGATAATAAGCATAAATAAAACTAACGTGTTGAGTTATGCAACCTGGTGGTATTAGAAGGGATGATAGTTCCCTTTTTGTAGCTATGACATAACCTCTCATGAGTTTGCATGTTTCAAACATTCAATGCATCAGTTGAATGATGAAAATGAATTATCAAGGTTCCCTAGGATGGATAAACTAGATATCCAAGATTGTAGTCAAGATAAACAATGGGGCCTCTCTAGGTATTATAGATATTATAGGTTCAATTAACCCCAAGTACGTAAAAGAAGTAGAAAGAGTTTATCTAGTAATCCAAATATGCACCTACAAATTTATATTTTAAATGAAACTTATAAATTTTGGAATAAGTTTTAGAGGGTGATTTACAAGGGGATTTTGAAAGGTACACAAGGGTAAGGGATTAATCGTAAGGTTTATATTAATATAAATTCAGTTGTTGGAGGATCCAAATCATACAAAACCATGATATTGCCTTCTTTGACCTTGTGGTATTGATTTATATAATGATACCATGAATTTTTAAGCACAAATTGGTGCTTTACTACATGACTTATAAGTTCACAGTTGTGGCACCTCTAAGGAATCCAAAATACGTTTAGTTCCATGAAATTATATGATATTTGAAAAGATGAAATAATTCAATTCCATAAATATATAATTTAAAGTTGGTTGGGACAATTATGCACCCAAATTAGTACATCTTACATAGTCATGGAACTAATTTTGGGTTTCAAACCTAGCTTTACCCATGAAGATAGAATGAAACTAATGGGTATTCTAGGGATAAAGTGAATAAAAAGAACAATCAAATACATACCAAGGGGAAAGAGGATTTAAAATAAATTTTCTAAATGCTACACATCCCAACAAGTTCCACATCTAGAGTATATTAAATATGAATTTAAGAAAGTAATCACTTATAATAAGGAAGTAGTTTAGAGGTATCCTATCATCATTATATGATTATGAATGAACATGTCATTAATATTTATTACAAGAAAGAAAAGTATTTAGTTGAATACGAATATGTGATAGAAAACTATGAATTCATACCTTAAAAGGTTCATATTCATAACTATTTATGAGGATGATTAGAATTTTTAGAAAAAAATTAAAATAGTTATATTTCTTAAAGTGTAAAATTATTAGTAAATTTAATTAATAAAAAAAAATTAATACAAATTATGTGCTTTTTTTTTAATTTAAATATTTTTTTTCTTACCAAAAACTTAATAGAATATGTAATAAAAATTGATATAAATAATAGTAGTAAAAAATACCATTAATTTTGAATATTAAAACTATCATTATTTTAATATATATTTCTAATTAACTCATTCAAAACCCTTTTACTAGAATTCCTTATAATTAATAAAATGAAGTAAAATGCAACAGTCCCACACTTTTAATCTAGTTTTTATATTGCTAATCGTAATAGACATTTTAGCCATTACGTTACTATAAGATTTGAACTTAGACTATTAAAAAATAATTCAAATATGATGGAAATTACTTTAAAGATTACATATAAAGAAATTATATCTGTGTATCATTAATAAAAATGTTGTAATGAATGTTTTGATATTATTTTTCTAATAATACAAATTAAAAAAAAAAAAATCATTGAAAATTCATAATGGTTAATTTAAAAAAAAATACATATATGTTTTTTATTATATATTTTTTAATTGGTACTATTTTTATGAATTATATATTTTTTAATTATTACTATTTTATCAATAGTTTCTTAAAAAAAGTTCATTTCATTATTCACAAATAATTGTTTTCTTTTATATAAACATAATTATCAATAAAGTAGTTATTTTTAATTCAATCTAATTCAATTATAAACTTTTTCATATAATTCAATCTAAATTTAATTTGTTAAAATTATTGAATATTTATAAATACTTTTCATTATTATTATTATTATTATCCAATTTTAAGGTTAGGAGGTCACAACCGAGTGAGACACCAAATTGGTGTATGAGACCTCTTTGTTTGTGGGACAAGGTACCCACCTCCGTGTATGAGACCTCTTTTTTTGTGGGACAAGGTACCCACCTTCGTGTATGAGATCTCCTTGTTTGTGGGACAAGGGACCCACCTCTCCGTATGAGACCTCCTTGTTTACGGGACAAGGGACCCACCTCAGCATAGCGATTTGACTGTTAAGTCTACAAAGGCATACATACTGTACCACAAACAAGGGACCACCTCTACGTGAGATACCAAATTGGTGTATGAGACCTCCTTGTTTGTGGGTCAAGCTAAGTCTACAAAGGCATACATACTCTACCACAAACAAGGGACCCACCTCTACGTGAGACACCATATTGGTGTATGAGACGTCGTTCATGGGACAAGGGACTGCTAAGTCCACGAAGGCATACATACTCTACCACAAACAAGGGACCCACCTCTACGCGAGACACCAATTGGTGTATGAAAACTCCTTGTTTGTGGAAAAAGGGACTGCTAAGTCTACGAAGGCATACATACTCTACCACAAACAAGGGACCCACCTCTACGCGAGACACCAAATTGGTGTATGAGACCTCTTTGTTTTTGGGACAAGCTAAGTCTACAAAGGAATACATACTCTACCACAAACAAGGAACCCACCTCTACGCGAGACACCAAATTGGTGTATGAGACCTCCTTGTTTTTCAGACAAGCTAAGTCTTCGAAGGCATACATACTCTACCACAAACAAGGGACCCACCTCTACGCGAGACACCAAATTGCTATATGAGACATTCCTTGTTTTTGGGACAAGCTAAGTCGAGACACCAAATTAATGTATGAGACCTCCTTGTTTGTGGGACAAGGGACCCATTTGACTGCTAAGTCTACAAAGGCATGCATACTCTACCCCTTCTAATTTTGAACCTGTGACCTCTTCGGAGGAAACACATGCTCTTAACCATTAGACCCACTCAAGCTATATAAACTAACAACCCATTTTTCATAAACAATGTTTTATTTTATGTTCAATCTATACTTTTAAAAAGTTTAGAAACACATTTTTAAAACCAATAAAAAAATAAAAAAAATGAAATTGAAAATGAATGATAGACATTTTTGTAATAAAATAGATTATAATAAAATATATATTTAATATGTAAAATCTAAAGAGAGAATAATAATAGAGCTGATAGGGGTATCCATTTCCACACAGACCTTGTCCATATTTAATTATATTATGTAGAAATATTCCTAGTAGGGTTTAGTTTTGGTTAAAAAAATATTCTTTATGGAATAATACATTTTCTAGATTGGTGTGGCTGAGATAGAGGGGTATCCATTTCCACACATACCTTGTCCATATTTAATTATATTATGTAGAAATATTCCTGGTAGGGTTTAGTTTGGTTAAAAAAATATTCTTTATGGAATAACACATTTTCTGGATTGGTGTGGCTGAGATAGAGTATGATCTTAGGGCGAATTTGACTGTTTAGATATTTTTGGTCACAGTTTATCAAATTATAAATTTAGCTTAAATTTAACATAAAATCATGTAAATACCCATAGTACCCAGCAAACAAAAAAAATTGAAATCCTAGTATTGAACGTTACTCCGTCCAAAGAATTTCAAAAAGTTAAATGAAAAGTCTATACGTCACCGAAACGGCCTTCGGCCTATAATCAACCGTTCCATTGCCTCCACTAAATATCGATGATCCAGCCAGTGGATTGATGTGGATTAATACACCAGTGACTGGGGATTAAAATTGTCATTGAGACACCAGCGACTGGAGATTACAATTACCTGCTCTCCACAACACATGTATCATTTCGAAACCTCTAAAATTGAAATTTCAGATTTCGAGTAATTTGGTCTAATAATCCAAATTTTCTTACTCACCTATCGAGGTCTGTGAACCCGTGAATGCAGGTGGACAAAAACTGTGAAAGAACTGTTATTGTTTTGTTTTAAAGGCGATAATGGAGTAACAGCGAGATTACGATAGCCGTGGCAGAGAAATATTTGATGAGATTGATAGACATATAACAGCGCAGCTAAACAAAGGCATGTTATGGTGAAAATTAGCCTCCGAAAGATACATAGACATGTCCTATTCTATGTATAGATTAGCAGCACCCACGGAAACAGATCACTCAACTAAATCTGGCGACGTTCCACAAGTAGGGTTAAGATGTATTATAATTAGTTCTATAAAATTTGAGTGAGAATTTATCTTACTTAGGGTATTATAATTAGGGTTAAGATGAATTTATCTTTGTTAAATGAAGGTGGTGAGAATAAATTTGAGTCAGTCAAGCTATTGAGAGTGGTGGTTCGAGTAAATTTAACTAGTTAGGTTATCCCTGTTAAATGAAGGTGGTTAAAGTAAATTTGAATAATCAAGTTATGGCTGTTTTTTTAGTTTCAACGATAGTTTTAGATATATGAGAGCTCATGATTTTGTCCATATATTACATCTCTATTTTCTAGTTTCAAGGATAGCCATAGATATATGAGAACTCGTGATTTTACCTATATATTACATCTAATTTAATCATGGAGACCCGTAACTACCTGCAAAGAATTCCATTCAATTCAAGTTCAAACCCTGGTGGAATTAGTTTAATGTTTATCCTTTTATCTAATAATTTGTCATCTGCAGGTTGTTATTGACAATCAAGCAATTCCTCGCATCCTGCAACTTTTCACAGTCAAAAAGAAGAGGAAAACCATATTGAAAGAAGTCTGCTGGACAATCGCCAACATTACTGCAGGTTCCAAAGAGCAAGTTCAGGTTGAAAAGACTTTGGATTTATGTTGTTACTGCTAGAAATGTCACATTTTGTGAAACATTACTCACTTTATTTTCATTGCAGGCTGTGATAAATGCTGAAATATTTCTCCGAATTGTGTCCCTCCTAAAAAAATCAGAGTTGGATTTAAAGAGAGAGGTAGCATTTGCAATTTCAAATGCAACTTCCAGTGCAACGGACGAACAAATAAGGTAAAACTTTCCCTCAAGGTACACAGCAAAGAAAAGAAAAACTCACGTCATTGACCCACCATTATAAGAAAAAATGGATGCACAAAATTACACATGCAACGAAAGGAAAGTTTCATACCTTATTTGTTCGTCCGTTGCACTGGAAGTTGCATTTGAAATTGCAAATGCTACCTCTCTCTTTAAATCCAACTCTGCTTTTTTTAGGAGGGACAAAAGTGGGGGAAATATTTCAGCATTTATCACAGCCTGCAATGAAAATAAAGTGAGTAATGTTTCACAAAATGTGACATTTCTAGCAGTAACAACATAAATCCAAAGTCTTTTCATGTTCTGCTTGGGTAGTTTTGTTTACTGCATTTCTCAAATCCGGTATTCCATTGGTGATACAGATTCACTGTTTGGGACAAACTAACCAATATAAACTCTCTGTATTTGCTTCTTTATCTTTGTAAGTAACATAGTTTATTCGTTGGAAAGTGTTACTATAATGTGGTCAGAAAAAAGTGTTTACCAAGCCAACGTTGACTTATTATACCTGCCATGGTATATTGCGTTCGATCGCCATTGACTTGCTATTAGTTGATGGTTGACCATGCCTTTTCTTAAAGTTTTAATAAAAAATATTTAATTTTAATTTTAAATTTCATTTATTTGAAACGGTATTGGCCCAAAAATTTTGAGTTCTTATTGCAGCCTTTCTCTTTCGATGTAAATTATCCAAGTCTTTATTCAAAGTTTTCTTTTCCTTTTTAAAGGATGTATTCTTTTAACCAAAGTTTCCTCTTCCGTTTTAAATTATCTCTGTTCTAACTATGCCTTTAACTAAAGTTTCCTCTTCGGTTTTAAATTATCTCTCTTTCTAACCAAAGTTTGAACTAAAGTGTGATTATCTTCAATATTAATTCATAAAAACAAAACAAAAAAACCTTGTACCAAAGTTTCATAATAAATCGTGTCCCACAACGGCTCTTGCATGTTTGACATCTACCCATATGCCATGGTTCACTGTTCACCATGGTTCTTTGACACCTCATTTTCCATGGACGTTTCCCTTCCATTATGTTCCATTTTGTGCCCTTCTTGTTCCTGCTTTATTTTGCTTCAAGTTCTTGCATATATCTCTTGTCCTCCTGTACTATTCTTTATGTGGGAGAGTAATAATTTCTTCTGATTGTTCTCTCGGAGCTGTTATTGCAAGTAATAGAACCATAGGAAACAAGGGTAAATGCATCATCATAAGTAAATACGTTTTTTCATAAAGTGCTCAGTATCGTTCGAAAGTGCAGCTTGTCACGGGGCTACAAACATCTATTGAAGCGGGAGGCCTGAAGCTCACTTCTGAACACCCAAACCTTACAAATCTATTTCAAACATCAACAACCATTCCAAAGATCTATTTCAACATCAACAAATGATAGTGACATGTAAGTTTTGTCAAAAAAAAATTCAAAATTTTCAAATATGATGAACTTCATCAAAATTAATTTTCAAATATAGGAATTACTACATACAAAATCTACTCTTAAATAGGTATTATTGCATACATAATCTACACTTATTGACAATTTCTGTACTTATTTGCAGTTAAGATGGACATCGGTGGTCGTGTTTTGCAAAATTTATGCAGCTTTCACATTCTTGAAAATTGGTCTTGTTTTGAGGGATTTATGTGGCTTTCACATTCTAGAAAAATGTTTGTTAATCTGTGTACACACATACGAATTGTCAAGAAAATGATTCATGTGATAGGGTTAGAATTGGATTTTGATCTAAACCTAGCTTTATGTTGACTATGGCTTAAGGTTGGGTACAGATACATATCAACTAAACTCAGAGAACCATTTAATTAATGACAAACCTGGAAAGTTATAAAATAAATTAGGAGAAATACAACCATTGCTAATGAATTTGTTGATGCAACAAAATAGGAATCTGTTGCTTATGTTGATTCGACAATTTTTGTTTATGTTAATTCACAGTAACAGTCTATGTAAGGCCCAAGCAGTTTTCCTAGAAAGGCACCACAGAATATGGCATACCTACTCTTACTACATATCACATAAAGCGTCTCACATGTGTTGTCACAATAAGACAAACACACCGACATAGATATCCAATCGGAGACATCGGTCATTTCCAATAGCTAATTATCTTAGTGACAGCTTTCGTTGATGCTTGCCTCTTTTGTGAGAGATTCACGAGGAGCATATCCAATGGTGAATGCTCCAAACGGGACTCAATTTTGCTCGTGCTCAAATCTTTGTATCCGAACAATTCATTTTTAAATGCAAAGTGAGGAAGGCTTGTCTTTCTGTTGATTTATTTTTATTAGTATACCCAAGTGCTTCGTGCACTTCTCCCAACTTTCACACCAAACTAGACACCCAAAAGTGCCTTAGAAATTACGCTTCTTGTTCATTGCGGTGAGTAATTTTTAGGCCTTGTCTTGTGGAAAGGAGTAGGGAAGTAGTTAACAGTGTTGCCCATTTCAACCAAAATAGTTTAATCCTAATAAACAATATGAGAATCACTCATTTATGATGCCCCTGATACAAATGAACAAGATAGAATTACCTCCCTTCTTGGGTTGGGTGCTCGCTCTCGCCTCTGCCTAGATGGATGTCAGGCTAGAATTACCTCCCGTCTTGGGTTGGGTGCTCGTTCTCACCTCTTGTCTAGATGGATGTCGAGGTGGGAAGAGTTGGATTCTTTAACCTTCTCGTTAGAGGGCTACAACACTTATTTCATTTTTTTTTAATTATAACATTTTAACATTCATAGATTTATGTTTTTATACCCAAAAAAATTAAAAAAATAAATAAATAAAAATTCTTTGAAATCGTTCTAACTTTCATAGTTTTTTTTTTCCCTTTGTGAGATATATTCATTTTTGACGGAAGAAATAGCACCTTAGCGAGGTGCTTAGCTAGTGGTTATTTTATTATGTTTGAAAGATACTAAGGAGTATCATATTCGGCGGTATCTTGAGATAAAATCATCCTTGTTAGAATAGGGATGTGCATTTCGTTCTTATCTAACATTATGTCATGTATCTCTCTTGTCTTGTTTATTTTGTGCACATTTTAACATATTTGCTAACTTTATGAATGTTAATGTCTTCTGGGTATGAAAATGAACTTTGGTATATTTACAATTTGAAGAGTGCATTTCAGTAGAGTGGAATGCATGTGTACATTCTCTCTTTCTCTCTAGATTAATATAGTCTTTTTAAGTTTTCTGTAAATGGTTTATAATAATTTAATTAAAATTTTTTAATAAATCATATATATTATATATTGTTGTTGCACTTTCATCATTAAATTCAAAAAATAGTTGGTATAAAGTAAATTTAGTTAAAAAATAATGAATAAGAAATTAAAAAAAAAATTCTAACTAAAATCCCAAAATATTAGATTTTGGTATACCAAACCATTTAGAATTTAGTAGAAATACTGATTAGATTTTATCATGATTATTTTTATTGATAATTATAAAAAATTCGTCAATAAAGAATCTTCATTTTTATATTTTTAGAAAAGTAAAGTGCAGTTGAGAAATAGCCTCAAATAGAACTTTTGTAGAACCTAAATTTTCACTTCTTTTAAATAAATATATTCATCTTAGGAACAAAAACAAGATTTGGCTCCATATCGTTTTTTTATAACCATCATCTTGCTAGCATGGAAACATGGCAAATGTGGTTGAAATGCAGTTTTTAATGTGGCATTGATGTTTACTTATCACCCGTAATGCATTTATGTCATCATATTTTTCTTTTCATGAGTGAACAATATTTTCTTCTATTAGTGAATCAAATATTTTTTCTCATTAGTGAATCAAATATTTTCTTATTTAACAAACCAATTTTTTTTCCATTCAGGATTTTACATTTTGTATTATCAATAGACACTCATCATTCAAATAGAGGTTCTAGATCGTAGCATCTTGCAAGAACAAATATTCACTTTGAATAAATAGCTTCTCAGTAATGGTTTTCAACAACTAAAAATATATGTCAATCATACTTCAGAGTTCATTCTTGGGTATTGAAACTTCTTGCAGTAGAGGTTTCTTCATTTTCTCACCTTGTATCTCACAAGTGGGAATTGATGATCAACTACCTACTTTGAAGATTTATTAAGTGAGTTTGAGCAACAAAACCAAAACTTGTTGCCAAAGCCTAAATCAAGAGTTAGACGTAATGAAATTCATAGTTGTAGCCAAAGACAAATTCATTGAGCATGTTTTAGGTTGTTGGTCTATCTTAAACCACCACTGGCACAAGACTTCAATTTATGCTATATTAGTTTATGATCAACTTTAAAATAACATGAAGGAGCATTTCCACTAGCAAAAGACTTCAACTTCGAGCTAGATTTGGAATTTTTCCAAGAATTGATTTGATTTATATTTGTAGAGTCGATGATCAACTTTAAACCACTACAATTATAGACCTTGAGTTCCTCTACCTAGTTTGGTTTGTGGTTTTCCTTAAAAACAACCATATTAGAGAGCAGATCTAACCACTCACTACCAAGAATTTGTATTTCATCTCCCACATTGGACTCATGTACACCCTTTAAAAGGGGTATGTTGGACACCGAATTTGTAAGAATTGGCAAGGCAGCCATCTCAGAACTCTTTTGGTTCAAGCACGCTTAACTCAGCTTTTTCCCACAATCAAATCCACTTAAGTTGCTACCCCATTTACAAAACCTTAACAAGTATTGTGCAACATGAAACATTCAAATAAAATAAATTTAATTTATAAAATAAATAAATAAATAAAACTATTTCAATTTTTAATATTATTTATATTGATAAAGTGTCAAAATTATCAATCGATATAATTTTTAAAGAAGATGCCTGAGCAATAGCATGGAGATAAAAAAAGAAGGAAAATTTACAGTTTCATAACAACACAACTTTATATAGAAGATCATGGGGCTATTGTAATATTGTGTATGCCGACTTGTTAAATACGATGACGTCGCATGCGAGATGTTATACGTATCTCCAAAGATAACTACAGTTCGATAGGATGTTATTGTTGTATTGTTTTGGAGTAGTGTTTGGTCGATTTTGGAACAGTTTCAGTGTTTGATTGGTTTAAAAAATTGAGATAAAATCTTGATTTATGTTATTTAAACTAGTTTTTTTACTGTATATATAGATTCAGCACCCTAAAAAACTCTTAAGACTCTTCGTTTATGCAAGTTATCCATCAAATTTTTGTTTTCAATAAATTCTTACAAGATTTAAAAAAAATTACACCGTAAAAATCCACCTGAAAGACCTTCAAAAAATTTCAAAAAAAACAACTCCATTATTTTTTTTTTCTCAAAATGACAATTATCAATGTGATATTATTGTTTTCTTTTCATTTAGAGGCGATCATGGAGGAACAAAAAATGCATTTCCCTTCTTTAATTGGTAGCACTTCCCTGCATTTGTGACTCGTTGTCATCATTTCCCGGTGTATAAATATGTTTGATAGTGTTAGCCATCAGTAAATTTTGTCATAAGCAAATGATGGCTAAAAACAGGTCTTGAGCCTTCACAAGATTATTTTCATAGAAAATTACTCATTCTTGAAGTCTGTTATTCCTTAGTGTTGTTCCCTAACAGTGTTGTTCCTTAAACAGTGTTGTTCCTTAAATAGTGTTGTTTCCTAACAGTGTTGTTCCTTATTGTTGTTCCCTTCAAAAATCCACTAAGAGCACCTGTTGTTCCCAAAGAAAATTGTTTCCTAAAAAGGTACCATTTACATCTTTTCACCCCCCCCCATATTACTCATTTTTCCCTTTTTCCTTATCCTCATTTATTTCTAAAAACCCCTTTTTTCCCCTTTCATTTACCCTCATTATCCTTAAAAACCTTCGAAAAATCGCTTTCAAACTCATAAAAATTCTTTTTTTATGGTTTAAATTGTCCTATTTTGCTTATCGGAACCTCAAAAAACCCCTGAAAAGCCTTTTTTTTTCCTAAAAAGCACCTTTTTTTATAAACAGGCCTTAGCCCCTTTCGGCTTAGCCCCCAGCTCTTTCTCCATCATATGATCGAGCCTCGTGACCTAATGCTAGCGCTTATCGCATCGCAACATGTTACATTGCATCGGCCCTTGCTGCTTCTCATCTTTCATTTCTTCTGCTTCCACCTGATGCGATATCTCGACGTGATAAGAACCTTTCTCTTAGCCCTTGGTCACATACCGCTCCACATGGCCATGTCCCAGCTCCATGGTTCCTAGCCCCCATTGCATCGGCTTTTTCCCTTTTTACCATCCCCTCTTCTCTTTAGCCCTGTTCTCTTTGTAAAGTGCCTCTTCCACTATTTTTTCCCCGCCATCCTTACCATTTCGCAGAGCAACCATAGCCGTTGATCATGGGCCTCAAGCCTTGATCCAACAGCTATCATGCCTCCCCTTCTATCCTTGATATTTCCGAATCCTATCACCCATCCATCCTATGATCAAATCTCCACTGTCGATATATATAATCCAACGGCTCTCGGTTAAACCCAACAACCAACCCCTCCGGGCCTACCATCCATTACATAAACTGCTCCCCCAGTCCTACGCTGACACATGGCCTCCACTTAACCAATACACCAAGCACTTCTCTCCATCGCGCTCCCCCGTAGCAGTTGGATCTTCCCCCCCAGATCCAACAGTCTACGATCAATATCGCGTGATTTTTGCGTCCGAGATTTAACGTTCCAAAATCACGTGAAATAGGCGGTATTGCAAAGGCCACGTGGCACATCTCAATTGGATCACATTCATTTTATTGAAAACCACTTACCGCCCAAGGGCCACACGTAAGCCATTCGCGGTTTTCGCGAAACCGCCAAACTACCTTTTCACGCCAAAGTCATTTTAAAGTCGGGTTTTCATGGATTTTCTCCTTAGAGCCTTCTCCACCCGCATTTCATCTCCACTGCATACGCTCCTCCACCTCCACCAGCCTCCAAAGCAGTTTCATCCACACATTGCAGGTTTTTATAACATATTGTGTTGTTTTTTGCAGGTTTTGTAATGGTCCTTGAAGCGAAAACCCTCCCCACAGTTCATAAGGGATAGGGCCAAAGATGAGGACCCTTGCAGTCCAGATACAGGCCGAAAGTGCATAACCAATGGTCTAAATCAATTTGAATGAGGCAAAGGACAATTTAAATAAAAAAAACAAAGTGGTTAAATACTAAAACAGTCGATCAAATGGAAAGGCCCATCGAATAGTCAAAGTTAAAGGATTAATGCATGAGGTTGAATATTAAAAACATAATCTTACAGTTTAAAGGCAAGGAACACAGATAAGGAGATCAAAAGCAAAGATTAAAGATTCAGAGGGTTTAAATCCCAACAGTTAAGGATAAATCACCGTTTGAGGGATTAAAGCGCAAGGTTTCAAGGTTAAAGTTTTAAATCATGTAGTTTTAATATTAAAACACACTTTAAAAAGTAAACAAATTCAACAGATATAGTTTAAAGGCCCCGAAGATGATTATAAGGGCATAAGTAGAATCAAAGTTATAACAGTGTTTTAAAGCCACAAAAACAGACAAATCAATAAAGGAATCCTCCGAATTCCACATCATTGAGGCTATTACTCCTCAAAATGCCACCTACCAGCTGTTTTCACCTAAAAATAGTACATATTAATTACACAATCAGAGATATTTCCAGAAACAGCTCAGAATTAATTGTCAGCCTGCAAAAGCCTCCAAAGTCAACAAAAGAGACTGAAGTTGATGAACTTAAATGTAATAATAAATTAGCAGAGTTAAAACATTTGAAAAAATTCTCCATTTGGCCCTTCAAAGGCCGAGAAGCTCTTACTCTGCATTAATTGAATAGATAGGCCTTTCTTTCACTCCACCTCCTCATTTCTTCTATAAATACTTCTCTAGAAGATAGTATACAGGTTTCTCTCTCGATACTTGTCGAATGTAAATAGTTGTTGAAGCATGTTGTAGCTCTGTTAGGAATTGAAGATACATAAGCTGAGATGAGAATTTTGAAGCTGTAAAGACCCACTGGACTTGAAGATTGTAACTGGTTTGAACATCAAATACAATAGCTTATTTATGGGATCCTGGTCTATGTCAATGGCAATGTGTTTCTCACTGTAATTTTTATTTCCTTTATGTTTTCATTCTATCCACTTTTCTTTGATAAAGAACATATTTACTTCTTAAGTACCCTAAGTCTCACTGATAAATGTTTATCCTTTATGTTTTCTTCTAAATGTGTTTTGAAGGTAATTCAATAGAGTATAACCAGTGAAGTGTTGGTAAACCCATGTTTCCTAAGTACAACTTGAGATATTGTCTTTGAATGTTCTTGAAGAGTCTGCTTATTAAATATTGAGCTAGGGAAGTTTATGGTTAGCCCTGTCTTCTAGTTTCTTCTCCAACAGTTTCTTTGAAAAGTTCCCTTAAAATAATGTTGAAAGCAGACTAGTTTAAAAGTACTTACCTGATCTTAGACTACTTTTTATGTTTATCATGAATGTTTTCCTTTGAGAATATGCTGAAAGCAGGCTAATTTAAAATTCTTTACTTGATCTTAAACTATTTTTTTTTTTAATGTTTTCTCTTGAAATTATATCAAAAGCAGGCTAGTTTAAAAGTACTTACCTGATCTTAGGTTACTTTTGTGTCTTTCCATTAAGTGCATGCCAAAAGAAGGCTAGGTTAAAAGTACTTACCTAATCTTACAATTTCCTTGGTTTTTCTTGTGTGTTTACTTCCTTCACCACATTGTTAATGTTTCATTCCATAAAATCAACTTAAAGAGATCCTTTGACATAGATAACTTGCCTCATGGACCACTGTTGAACCTTGCTGTGCATTTAAATCTTATTATGACTCCATAAGCCCAATGGATTAATGCTTCTCCTTGCTTATCTTATCAGCTAAACCATTCTTTCATTTACCCCCACCTTCACCCTTCATACAGACTTCCTTCATCTTCATGCTATCCTACCCAACCGAAACAAACAAAACCTTGTTCTGCATAACTAGCCTAAAATCATACGTGAGCATAAAGAAACATCTTTGAGATACACATATATAGAGAGATCCCTCTATGAATCTAGGATGGCTAGGTCCTCAGATTCCAAAGTGGTTTTGATGTAGGCTCTGCAGCATTTGTATTTTCCAATCTTGCAAACTATAGAGGCCTAATAGATGGAAAGATAGTTTGAGTATTTGTTACTTTTGGACTGGTTTATATCAGGATATGTGAAAAACCATAAAAATGATGTGGTAGGAGACATGGCTAAAAATACAATGAGTTTTAACTTATCATTTTTTACCATTGGAAAGAAACTTGTGCTGCTGAGGTAGTGTTGTTTGCTGCATTTTTCTGTTCACGTTCAAATCTGGTATTCCAATTGTGATACAGATTCCCTCTTTGGTACAAAGTAAAGAATGGAAACCCTTTGCATTTTCTTCTTTGTCTAAATGTAAATATGTAATATAGTTTATTAGTTGGAAAGGGTGTTATTATCTAAAAATATTATTATTATTATTTTCTTGATTTTTTTTCAATATTTTGTAATATTTTTAATCAAAGTTTTGAGAAAATGTTTAATATTTTTATTTTCTAATTTTTGGGATTTGTTATTTCTAATTTTGGATTTATGTTAGGACATAATTCCCCTTTGGGAGGGCATTTTATTTTTAGAATTTTTTAGTGGTTGAAAAATAATTTTAAAATCAAAAAAATGTTAAGTTTGTGAGTGCATATTTGGTGGGTGAAAGGTCTCACACTCACATTGACACTTCACTATTATGCTACCCCTGTGCCTTACCATGTCAGAACTAACACAGTTGCAGGTCCTTTGTGTAGACGAGGAGAGAGATCAGGAAGGGAAATGGAGGGGCGAAATGGGGCGAGACAAATTTCTATGTTGAGCTTTCTTCATCAGAATCGCCATTATGTTGAACCCAAGAATGAAAGTTTGAAGTTTGAAGTTTAATGTGCGAGAGTTCGCTTGTGTGCAGAAGTTTGCTTGTGAAGAGTTTTCATTGTGCATAAATCTCTGCATAAGAAAATCTCCACACATTGCAAAGGGGAGAATTTTGCATCATTAAAGATTGGAGGAGTGGTGATAAACACTATAAAATGAACTACTTTGTTATTTTATTTATTTATTATCTTATTGTGAATTTATGGTAGACATAGTTATCACCTTTTCCATTTGTCTAAGGATACTCATTTTATACATGTTCAATATACTTGTAGAGCTATGAAAGTGGTAGAAGTGTTCATGAAATAAATCTTCATGAACCTCATACAATACCACAAACTACTAAATCAAACAGGAAAAAAAATTCACTTCCAATTTTTGAAAGGAATTGTTTACCAGAATGGATATGCAACTTAATTTTACACTGCGTACCATCCACAAATAGGTGGGAAAGAGAAAGGTTTAATCACGTACTTCAATACATTGTAGGTTTTAACCATGTACAAAAATTATCTGCAAACAAATCTTAAAACAAAAAATAAACAATAGTGAGAGCATAAAACATAAAACAGATAAACATATAGATTTTCCCCTGGATCCCAAATCGGGACGACCAGTTTGATTTTTCATTATATTCCTTTTATTGTTACAACACATATATATACATGCCGAAGCATACATAAACCCCAATCCATTAACCCTGGATTAGAACATAATCGTAGTTCCCTTGACCGGATCTACAAAATACCAGGGTCCAAAAACCATCGTACCCCAAAACCATGTGCAAACCCATGCACAAAACCATGGGCGGATCCGCCCACCGGAAAATAAGGACCAAAAAAAATTTCCGGGGTGCTGCCCTGGACCCCAACGGGGGGGGCTACTACCCCCCCTATGACCCCCCCCGGTGTTGCGCCCATCGCAACGTATAGGGGGGGCTATCACCCCCCCTATGACCCCCCCATGTGTGATTAGTCGTGGAAATAATATAACACATACCCAACATTCTCCCACTTGTCGTTTTCTTTCCATAGGGGGCCACAGGAGAGCTTAGTCATTAGCCCAGTTCTGCAACACCCATTGTTTCTCTACACCAAGAGAACTTCTGAGTGCTTACAGAATTCGTCAATGCATCTGAAAAATTCTTCAAAGTGTCCACCTTTACCAGCAACACCCTTTTAGCCTCAACCATATCTGTCACAAAGTGATATTGAACATCAATGTGCTTTGTCTTTGAATTATAAGCAGGGTTCTTAGCTAACAAAATTGCACTTGGGCTATCAAAATATATTCTTATAGCTTGTTGCACCAACCCCATACTTGAACACAGTCTCTACAACCAAACTGCTTCCTTGCTTGCATGAGTGGCTGCTATGTATTCAGCCTATGTAGTTGAAAGAGCAACTACATACTGTTTTTTACTCATCCAACTGATTGCACCTCCAAATAGGCTAAACACATACCCACTGGTAGATCTTCTTTGGTCCAGATCTCCAACCCAGACTGCATCAACAAAACCATGGATGTCCTAAACGCTTTCCAATCCTCGTCTTCCCTAGTAGCACAAGACATAATCACTAGTGCCTCGTAAATATCTGAAAACCCACTTCACTGCTGTCCAATGCTCCTTCCCTAGGTTTGACATAAACCTGCTAAATACTCCCACTGCATGTGCAATGTCTAGTCTAGTACAAACCATTCCATACATCAGGCCACCCACTGCACTTGCATATGGAACACGGGACATATCCTCCTCTTCTTCTTGTGTCTTGGGACACTATCCAGCAGATAGCTTGGTACCTACAGGAATTAGAACATTCACCGATTTACTATCCTGCATATTGAACCTCTGTAATATAGTCTCAACATACTTCCTCTAGTTTAACTAGAGCTTCCTATTTTCCCGATATCTCTTAATTTTCATGCCCAAAATATAGTTTGCAGCACCGAGATCCTTCATGTCGAATTTGGAGAACAGATGGGTCTTCAAATATTGGATAATTTCTTTGTCATTTCCAATCAACAACATATCATCCACATACAAGACCAAATAAATAACATGATCACCAATTAATTTAAAATAAACACAATGATCCTCCTTGCTTCTGGTGAAGCCAAGTCCCCATATGTAGGTATCAAATTTCTGATACCACATCTTTGGTGATTGTTTTAACCCATACAGATACTTATTTAACCTGCATACTAGTTCTTTCTTCCCCTTCACTATAAAGCCTTCAGTTTGTTTCATGTAGATCTCCTCTTCCATATCCCCGTGAAGAAATTTTGTCTTCACATCCATATGTTCTACCTCAAAATCAAATGCAGCAACAACAGATAAAAGTAATCTAATAGAAGTAACTTTGGCAATAGGAGAAAAAATATCACCAAAATCAATTCCCGGCACTTGGGAATAACCTTTTGCTACCAACCGAGCTTTGTATTTCTCCACCTTGCCTTCTACATTCATATTCTTCTTAAACACCCATTGTCTCCTGATGGGCTTCCTTCCAGCAGGTAACTCCACCAGATACCATGCCTCATTTTTATGCAAGGATGCCATTTCATCAAACATGGCCTCCTTCCAGAGTTTTCCATCCTCTGAATCTACTGCCTCAACGATTCTGGGATCATCATCAATTGTAGTTAAAGAAAAATTTGAACAGAAAGCAGATGGACTATACCTTTCTAGTTGTCTTCTTTCCTAAACTGATCTTCTCACAGCTGGAGTTTGTGGCTCTTCCTCTTCTGAGTCTTCTTCTATTGTAGAGTCTAATTCATCCTCCTTTAGCTCAAACTTTATCTTCTCAGGTTCCTTTGGTAGTACTTCATGTTTAACAATATCTTTAACCTCTCTAAACACCACATCTCGGATGTACACAACCTTCCTTGTTTCCGGGTTCCAAAGCTTGTAACCATTTAAACCATCCTTATACCCAATAAATATGCACCTTTCATATTTATTATCCAACTTGTTACTTTTCTCCTTTTGAACATATACATATGCGTCACATCCAAATACCCTCAGATGTGAAAGAGAGGGTTTCTTACCAGGCCATACGTCATGTGGAGTCTTATCCTCCAACGCTGTTGAAGGTGATCTGTTAACCAAGTAACATGCAGTCTCCACTGCCTCTGGCCAGAATTCTTGTCCTAACCCGGTACCACTGAGAATGCTTCTTTCCTTTTCCATCAGCATTTTGTTCATTCTTTCTGAAAATCCGTTTTGTTGAGGTGTGTATGGAGTAGTCTTCTGTCATGTTATACCACACTTCTTATAGAACTCTTCAAATTCCTTCTTGCAAAACTCCCCACCATTATCTGTCCTTAGCATCTTTATCTTCTTCTCTATCTAGTTTTCCACCAGAGCCATAAATTATTTAAATCTATCAAAGACTTCAGATTTCTTCCTCAAGAAATATATCCATGTATTCCTTGAGAATTCATCTATGAATGAAACATGGTACACAAACTTACCCAGTGATGGAATCGACACAGGTCCAAACACATCACTTTGCCCAAGCTCTAATATCTTGTTCGCCCTCTTAGCACCAGAAGGAAAACTCACCCGATTCTGCTTCCCATATACACAATGTTCACAAAAATCAAAATCCAGAGAGCTATTAGACATACCTTCTACCATACCATTTCCATGCAGTATCAAAAGGCCCTTCTCTCCAATATGTCCAAATCTTTGATGCCATAGCATGGTATTTTCTCTAGAGACCGCTAGGCTTTCCGCTCCACTTTCGGGAACCACAGAACTGTTGCACCTAGCAATAACAGTGCTACCCTAAAGCTTGTACAGAGTTCCAATCCGAACTCCCCGCATTAATACCAGTGCTCCCTGAACCATCTTATAGGTATCTTTATCGAACATTGTTTTTACACCTGCATCATCCATCTTGCTTACAGAAATCAGATTTCCAGCTAATGCAGGAATGTGCAGAGCACCAGGAAGTGTTCTAATCCTTCCACCTTGCAGCTTCAGCCTGAATTTTCTACGTCCAATGATTCTGGCCTTCCTATCATCACCTAAGAAGACATCACCACCATCATATTTCTCATACTCGCAGAACCACTCCCTATGTGGAGTGAAGTGAAAGGATGCACTCGAGTCAATCAACCATGACTCATGATCTACATGTGTATTTGAAGAAGAAGCCAAATACACATCCCCACCTTCATTCGAGGTGGTTTTTGCCTCTGCAGAAGGAGCATCATCAGATCCCTTTCCTTTCTCAGGAGCTTTAGATCTAAAGTCCTTTTTGTAGTGCCCTTCATTTCTGCATTTCCAGCACACCTTTACAAACTTTCCAGGAGATTTAGATCTCCCTCTAGATTTAGATCTCCCACTCAAAACCTTATTCTTGTTTATGTTCTGGGACCTTCCTCGTATAGATCAGGCATATCCATTTTTACCCTCCATATTTCTTCGTCTCATTTCCTCCAACAGCAAGGCTGAGACAATGCCATCAAAATTCAAGGTAGTTGTATTACTACCTATTGCAATAACCATACTGTCCCACAAGTCTGGTAGAGAAGAAAACAAACTAATATGCTTATCTTCATCTGAGATTTTAATATCAATAGATGACAGCTGACTTACCACAGTATTGAAGGCGTTCAAATGCTCTGTCACCGAGTCTCCATCCTTCATCCTGAGGTTATACAGCTTTTTCCGCAGGAACAATTTATTCACCAGAGACTTAGATTGGTACAAAGTCCCTAGCTTATCCCACAAGTTCTTGATCGTAGCTTCCCCAGATACATTCAACAATACTGAATCTAAGACACACAATCGTATTGTGCTCTTTGCCTTCCGATCCAGCTTCTTCCAGTCTTCATCTTACATTTCCATTGGTTTAGCACTCGGATCTACTGCGATCCACTGATCTTTATCCACTAGCAGATCCTCCATATTGAGCTTCTACAACTCAAAACTCTGACCATTAAATTTCTCGATCTCTATCTTCTCACTGCTCGCCATTTTCTTTCACTGAAAGAATCGATCTCGCAGATCTCCCACTGAACAGGGTCTACCTCAGGCTGGAGCAAAAAACCCCTCAGTAGCAAAGGCGTCCCCTTGAAGCTGAAACTATTCTGATACCAAATGTAGGTTTTAACCCTGTACATAAATTATTTGCAAATGAATCTTAAAAAATAAAATGAACAATAGTGAGGGCATAAAACATAAAACAGATAAACACAGAGATTTTCCCCTAGATCCTAAATCAGGACGACCAGCTTGATTTTTCCTTATATTCCTTTTAGTGTTACAACACATATATATACATGCCGAAGCATATATAAACCCCAATCCATTAACCCTGGATTAGAACATAACCATAGTTCCCTTGACCAGATCTACAAAATACCATGGGCTGAAAACCATTGTACCCCAAAACCATGTGCAAACCCATGCACAAAACCATGGGTGGATCCGCCCACTGGAAAATAAGGACCAAATTTTTTTTTCGGGGCGCTGCCCCGGACCCCGACAGGGGGGGCTATCACCCCCGCCCCCCCTGCACATGATTAGTCATGGAAATAATATAACACATACCCAACAACACATGGTATGTAATTACTCAACGTGAAATGGGTGGACTATTTGCATTTAGCAAAGTTTTTTTATAACAATAATTATTACGCATCACTCAAGATGAGATTTTTTTAGGTTATATATGGAGAGAAGTTCTATATATTTCCTTATGTTGGAGTCAACCTGAGGATAGGCTTAAGATAGGCTCAGGTATGCTACAACAAACGGAAGAGATTGTGAACAAGAGCAAGAAAAACCTAAAAGCAGTAGGAAAAATGGTTATACATATTTTAAAATGACACAAAGAATTTCAAGTGGGTGAAAATGTATATATCAAAGTATAACTGAAAATTTATTGCTTAAAATTAGGGAATTATTCTAAGCTAAATCCTCATTTTTGTGGGCCATTTGAGATACTAGCCAGAGTAGGGCCAATGGCCTACGAGCTAGCACTACTAGCCCACATAAGAGTTTATAATGTATTTCATGTGTCTCTTTTTAAGAGGTAGGTTCATGACCCTACACATATAATAGATTGAAATGTAGTCTGCATCGAAGTAGAAGGTGAGTTATAGGTGGATCCTTTACAAATTTAGGACCAGATTGAAACAACACTTCAAAATCGGGACATTACCTAGGTTGAAGTGGAATGGAACCAATTTAGGCCTAGGGAGGCCACCTAAGAGATGGAAGATGAAATGAAATTATACTTTCTTGTGGTATTAAATGCAAGCATAAAAACACCAACCACATTTTTCCCTTTTAAGGCAAGTGGAGATGTGATAACCCCTAATAAATTCATATTTATGAGTTTATATTGGATAGGTGATTGAAAAGTCAACTAGTACAAGTAATGTGTTATGACATTATAAATTATTATTTTGATTAATCAAAAATAAAATAAAAAAAGTATTTGTGTATTATAATCCTTGAAAATATATTAAAGACTATCATGTGTGAGACTCCTAACTACCATAAAAAAATTGGAATATGTTATGGTGGAGAATATGCAGACCACCAAATATTTCATGATTCAAGATAATTACCATGGGTGGAATCTATGTAAGGTGGACTACAAGGGATAAAGGCATTCAATTTTTTTTTTAAATGCCAGTGGGAGAGAAAGACTAGACCTGGACCCAAAAGCTAGTAGGAAACTGGTTAAGGGTTAAGGAGGTGAAGCTAAATAAGAAACCCTATGTTGTTTTCCTGGTAGGGAGGAGTAGATCTTGGGGAAAATGTTGATAAATGTAGTTCATATTTGGGGAAACATTGAAACCTTTAATTTATTTCCAACAAATATTTAGATAACTATCTGAATGTATAGATAATCATGTTTTAATTATGTTATTTATGGCTATTCAAGGTTACAAAATAATGGAATAGGATGTTATTTTTATTTTAAATTATTTTGTGTTTGCAAGAGAATGAGTGGAAAACCCTACTAATCCTCTATGAGTGAAATATGTGTGTGTGTGTGTGTGTTTTATTGTTGCAGTAATACTGGTCGTTACAAGTACAAATTAAGTATTCCCTCTAATGTGGAGGATTGGGGAAGAAACCCTATCCATGGATCAACCATGGTATCCACTGTGTAAGTGGATATGAAAAAGAAAACTAGAGAGTTTTGACTAGGGTAGAAGAAGAACTCAAGTGGTAAGGGAGATAACACTATGGACACATTCTTCCCTTAAATATTAACACTTCAACAGTATTAAAACTATGCTCTTGGTAACTCTAGAAAGAGATTTATATAAACACATATTTATGGAAGTAAAATATAATTATTATAAGACACTAAGAAATATAGTTGAAATAGAAGTAGAGAGTTTTATCTCCAAGCTATCAAGCCATGACAAGGATCGGAACCTTGTTGAATAGCCAAAAGACATGCAGTCCTAGATAAAAGAATTAGGGATCAAAGAAAACCTTTGGTGGTACCACATGACAAGAGTCTGCCATGCCTATCGCCTATTCTATACCATCTAAAGTAATTTATAACCACATATCTCATATATATTTACAAACATAACAATACTTAAATTGGAGAGTACACATTCTTGGTTATAGAAAGCCAAATGAAAGTAACAATATCATAAATTCCCATATTACACGTATATTTGTATGTAAGAACATAAAGAATTATTGTTTCACACATGCCTAGTGAACAAAAAGGAAATAAATCTATCAAGGGAATAAAATCCATTACTCTTATTATATTAGCATGTGAAAGATCAAGAATAAATATACAATATGTTTTTCCCCTAGAATATAGAAGAAGAAATTAATTTATGGCCATGAGAACTTTGGATGTAATTTATATTATAAAATAAAAAACTTTGAGTTAATAAATGGAGAAACCCTTAATAAAAATACAATAAAATGTATGGTTTTGGTGATTCAGATTTCTACCCAAAAAAATCCTAATATATCCTAAGATAAATATATAATAGGACATTGTGGAACCCTAGCTAGATTGTGACCTTTTCTAGTAACCTTAATTACAACAAAATTTCATGTAGCCAGTGAATAAGTTGAAGCCTAAAGGCAACATTAGAAAACCTACAAAGGATAATATTTAATGAGCACCTATAGTGGACATAGGTAAAAAAGAAAATTTGCAAGTACTTAAGCTTGAAAATTGCCCCATATAAAAATCAACTGCGGATAGGAACTAACCGATGACTAAAACAAGAGGAAAACACTTAGTCCGCTTCAAATTACTTAGAAAATTCCCTCCAAAAAATATCTAAAAGACCTCAAGGGTAAATATTATCTCCCCTTAACGAGAGGAGTAGAAATATCTGCTCTAATACCCTATTGCAGGAATGAGAATACTTCAATATCGAATGGATTTATGTAAAGAAAACCCTGTTGGAAAATGATTGATTTAGGATTTTTAATTTAGATGAAATTATGAGAGATTACCTTCAGAAAACCCTAAAAAATGTGTGCCATTACTTAAATCCCAATAGAATATGGTCACCAAGACCAAAATCTCTATGGAAAGCCAGGGTTTGGCATGTATATATATCACCGACCAGAGAAACAATTAGTCATCATAATATCCAACCATGTTAAAAACATTTACATACAACTATACATTAATTTTTTTTTATTAAAGGACAGTGGGTGGGGGTCAAATTAAGACCTAGGTTCAAACCTTATCTCATACAACAAACATTTCTCCCTCTTTTTAGCATGCAAATCAAAGCAAAAAAAAACAATGTGTAAAATGTTTGAAAAAGTGAGGTTAAACCATATCCACTTATCAAGTTAAACCATATGTATGTATGTGTGTGTGTGTGTGTGTGAATGACGAGATGCATCATCTCTTATATCTAATACAAGAGGAAGATAATAATTTTCTACACGTTGTTCCTTAGATTCATGTACAAAACCATTTTCAAAGTAGTTTGTCCTCTTAATGAATATATTTTCTATTGAAATATATAGTAGTTTGGATCCCTTTACCCTATATATATATATATATATATATATATATATATATATATATATATATATATATATATATATATATATATATATATATATATATATATATATATATATATATATATATATATATATATATTTCTTGGATGCTTCAAAGCCTCCCCATTTTTCATAGGAATGTTGGCCCATGTACAAGATTTGAAAATTTCGAAATGTGTGATTTTTAGTTGCATGCAACTCCATGCTTTAAAATACTTTTTTCTTGTAACATATTTGTGAGGACATATGTTTTGTATGTACATTTTACAATTGATTTCTTCATTTCACAATTTTTATGAAAGAAACCTTTCATACAACATGTAACTAGCCCTTTCTTTCAAAGATTTATTATTGTTCTTGCCTACCTTGTTATACTGCAAAGTGTAAGGAATTGTATTCTACAAATGTATTCCAACTTCATCACAAAAATGTTGTACATCCTTGTTGATGTACTCCCCCCATTATATTTATGAAGGGTATAAATTATATTTCTAGACAAATTATTTGTGTTGGAAAAACCCCAAAGTTCAGATCTCCCTTTAATGGTGAAGAAGAAGCCCTTCATAGGGAAGGAAAATGCAGAACATAAAGGTAGAGGTACACCATAGAGAAAGCCACCTCAAGGTATGCCATCTCAAGGTATGCATTCAAACAGAAACAATTCAGGAACCAAATGTTTCTATTGTGGTAAATTTGGTCATATTCAAAGAATTTTCATAAAAATAGGCTTTATGAAACTCAAAATAGACATAAGAGATATGCAAGACACTTTTTTGATGATCATCATAAAAAATATCTCAGATTTTTTATGGCCGACTTTGATGAGAATGATGAATCAGATAATGCTTTTTGGATTCAGGAGCTTCCACTCACAAGATAGTGGTGCGAAAATATACCTTGGTGATGACAGTGGTTTTAAAACTTCCAAGAAACCAATAGTGGTGCGAAAATATACCTTGGTGATGACAGTGTGTACCAAATCAAAGGGTATGGTAATGTTCCTATCATATTTGCTGATGGAAATATTAGGCATATCCCAAATTTAATGTATGTACCCAGAATAAAAAAGAATATGATCTATGTTTCTATGATAACAGATCAGAATCTTAAAGTGGATTTTTTTAAGTATTATTGTGTTATTAAGGATCTTTTGGATTATATGAAGGCAATTACATCAGGGATTTGAGTGGGAGGGCTTTAAAAGCTGAATGTGAGAAGTGCGCCACACCAAGCATTGAAATCATCAGGTAGGAGTGCAGAATATTTATGGCTTTAGATATTCAGCCATATTAAGTTCAATGATCTGTTACTACTTCAAAAAAGAGGTATGGTCAATGGTCTCCTTGTTTTATAGCATGTTCATGTTGACAGTGAAGCATGTGCTCTTCGGAAGATTCACAAAGATGAGTTTCCTATAAATGTAAATAGAAAGCATAGAGATAGACTAGAGTTAGTCCACACTGATTTATGTGCATCAATGCAGAGAAGGTCATTGGGAGATGCTTATTGTTTCTTATTATTTGTTCATGGTTGTACGAGATTCATGTGGATATATTGTCTCAGTGAAAAGAGTCATACTTTTGAATACTTCAAACCATTTAGAAGCATGATCGACAAGAAGACATGTAAATTCATCAAGATTCTTTGCTCAGACCAAGGGGGAGAATTCAAGAAGTCTGCTTTCATCAAACATTGAAAATACCATGGAATATTTCTGCAGCTTATAGTACCTCACACTCCTCAACAGAATGAGGTTGTATAGAGGAAGAACATGACCCTTGTAGAGCGTGATCGCACCATGTTAAAAGGTAAGAACATGTCTAATGGTTTTTGGGCAGAAGCAATAAATACTGCAGTATATTTTAAGAACAGGAGTCCAACAAAAAGTCTTGAGTTTAAAACTCCATTCGAAGTTTTATTAGGTTTTAAGCCTACAGTTAAAAATTTAAGAGTTTTTGGCTCCAAATATTTTTCTCATGTTCCAAAGGAGGATAGGTCAAAATTGGATTCGAAGGCCATTAAATGCACTTTTGTTGGGTATTATACTGATTTTAAAGCTTATAAATTGTTTGATCCCTTTACTCATAAAGTCTTGGAAAGTAGAGATGTAGCCTTTCATGAGCAGGTTCATGATGGAAAATATGATAACAACAATGAAGAATGGGACATTCCTTTGTTGATGGAAGAAGGGAGTGATTAAATAAGGGACAACCATGAGCAGCAACAACAGAAAAAGGAAGAAGCAGATGGTATAGATGCAGTATCCAAGTCAAGTCCGCAAAGGGACAATTAGAACAAGTTTGAATCCACTCCACCACTCAAGAGATCAGGTATGAAAACTCAATGCCAACAAGATATAGGGAAAATGGTTTTATAACTAGTATGTTAAATGTCGTTAAAACCTATAGTTATAAAGAATCCAATCAATATGATGAATGGAGGGTAGCTATGGAAGAGGAATGTGAATCAATACTAAAAACAAAACTTGGGATTTAGTTGAATTACGTGAAGGAAAACAAACCATAGGTTGAAATTGGCTATACATGAATAAATTTAAAGTAGATGGAAGTATAGATAAATATAAAGCTAGGATGGTTGCAAAGAGGTACTCACAAAAAGAAGGTATTGACTATGAGGAAACCTTCGCTCCTGTAGCTAAACTAAACACAATCATAATGTTAATTTATTTAGCTGCCAAACATCATTAGATGATACACCAGCTAGATGTGAAATCTACATTTTTAAATGGGGAATTGAAAGAAGAAGTGCATTTAGAGAGACCTGAGGGGTTTGTTAAACAAGGGAAAGAACTTTTAGTCTGTAGATTGAAGAAAGCATTGTATGGACTAAAACAGGCACCCAGGTCATGGTAGGATAAAATTGGTTCATTTTTCCTACAACATAGTTATAAAAGAAGCAAGAATTATCCTAATCTATATATCGTGTTTGATAAATAGGAGCGAATTATTTTGATTTCTTTATATGTAGATGATCTTATTATTACAGGAAATGTTGCTAAACTCATTAAAGAAATCAAAGAGAATATGTCATAGGTTTTTGATATGAACGACCTTGGTGAGCTACGCTATTGTTTGGGTCTTGAAGTCTGGAGAGATTTAGGCTAGAATTTTCTATCAAAGGGTAAGTATGTCAGTAGTTTATGGAAAAAGTTCAGGATTGATCAGTGCAAAGTTGCAATAGTTCCTTTACAACATAATACCAAACTTCATAATGATGACGGTTCTAATGAGGCAAATGCAACATTGTATAGACAAATGGTTGGGAGTCTAATTTACTTGACTACAACTAGAATGCATTTGGCTTATGCAGTCAATGTATTGAGCCAATTCATGTCAAAGCCTCTTAAGATTCATTGGGTTGTAGTGAAAGGTGTCTTAACGTATCCTCAAGGAACCTTAGACTTTAGTATTATATATATTGATTCATTTGATTTTAGATTAACAAATTTTTTAGACTCCAATTGGGCCAGAAATCGAGATGACAAATGATCCATAATAGGTTATGCATTCAACATTGGGTCTAGGGTCATTGCATGGAGCAGCAAGAAGTAGAACATTGTATCCTTGTCTTCAGTAGAAGCTAAGTATCAAGAAATGTGTGAAAAAACATGTGAGGCAGTTTGGTTGAGGAGACTTCTCGAGGATGCTGGAGAAGAATAGAAAGATGCAACAGTTATCAAATGTGACAATCAGAGCTCCATCAAACTTGAAAATAATCTAACATTACATAAAAACACAAATAATATTGATACACAATTTCATTTTGTTAGGGATAAGGTTTAATCAAAGGAAATTCATATTGAATATTGTAATACTTGTGATAATGTTGCTGAAATTTTCACTAAGCCTCTTGGAAGAATTAAGTTTGAGTCATTTAGGGAGAATTTTGGATTTTTAATGAACCCTTTCTTCATTGAGGGGGATTTTTGAAGATAATGGAGAATGTAATTTAGGAGGGATTCGGTTCACCAGAACCTTAGATGAGGAATTAGTTCCTATTGCTTAGGTTAGTTGTTCTAACTTCCTTATATGCATGAAGACTATATATTGTGGATTGTAATGTGATTGATGTAGAGTGTTCTGCAGTGGTAGTATCCAGGTGGAGTATCTCATCTAAGAGCTGCCCTGTTTCATTAACAAATTAAACTATTGTATTTTTTATCAATTTGCATGTTCTTTGGAAATATTTAAATGCTTAAACAATCTATAATTGAGTTTGTGAAAATACACCCATGTATATCTCATGTAATCATCTATAAATTTCAATACATATATGGATATTCTCATGAAAGGTTCTAGAGATGACCCCATATGATGTAATAGATCTGAAAAGAAAATGTATAAAAATTGAAAATATACCCAAGAAATAACATCATAGAAGATAAAACTTCTGATCTTCATTAATATCAAAACTCTTTATGTAGGGCAACACCATACAATCACTCCTTAAGGAAGGAGATCACTCCACAAGACATAAGCTTGTCAATAAAATAATCCTTTACCCTCTCTCAATGGAGAGTCTCTAGCCTCCATATAGGTTTCATACATGCAATACCATGGGTCTCTCAATACCATACATCCAATACAATGGGCTTATCACTTTATTCCCTAGCTACATGTGGTCCCTTGCATAATGTGGGTTAACCACTTTGTTTATAAAATATGACCCATTTATTTATCATTCTTACATTATTACATCATATTATTCCTTTGGGTACCTCCCTTTGTTCCCTTTATTATACCCCTTATGTATACTACATTACACCCCCCTTAAGCATGTTTCATCCCTGAAACATGAGAGGAACACAAATAACAATGTCTACTCAAAAGAGTATTCCACTGGTACCATTCACATGCATCTAACCATCCCAGAGAAAGGTGAACACTTGATCTAGTTGGTGCCTCTCTCACTTGAGATGGAAGCCGGCTCTGGTGGTTCCTCTATGTTGATGTGTTGTGGGTGGATCGTCGCACCTCTCTATGTGTCGTCCATGGGTTGTTGTCCTTGTTGCTAATCTGTTGCCACCTTGCTAGTTGTTGTCTTGTTGGGTGATGTGGGTGGTGACATGTTGAAGCTTTAACTGATGGAATATATTTCATTAATTCCTCCACTATCGGTGATGGAGTTTTGTCTGGTGCTTTTGCTGGTACCTCCTTTGATGTCTATGTTTGGTTGTCTACCATCAAAGGATCATCATATGATGTGTCTGTGTCATTAGAGAAATATGGTTCTTCCTCCCTAGTCTCTGCATGGTTTCTCATGCAAATATCCTGCAATGTAATTTTCTTCTTTTTATACCAGAGCTTCATGAATTTCTTTTGCACATTAAAATTGTCAGTCCCAATGAATTCCATCCAAGGGTGTCCCAAAACAACATCCACAACAGCCATATCTAAAGCATAAAAATTGGATTGCAACACATACGTGTCCATATAAATATTCAAATATTTATAAATTTCAACATCTTCATTATGAACCTGTGTGTTTTCAATATGTTTTGCTAGAACTTGCAAATAGACAAATTAACATTGATACAATTATGCTTGCAACTAGGAATGATAGACACAATTATGTTCTCTTTATGAATACTTCCATGAACCTGTAATATGGAAATATTAGTAGAAAAGAAGTCTTTATGGCTCTTAGTGTCCTTTCCAGCTTGAGACCACTTGTCCAAAATGAATTTTTCAAGTTTTTTCTCGGGAAGTTTCCTCACTGAGCGGTCATGTGAGGTCCACCATTTATTTGCCTCATCTTTCATATGAAGCCCTATGGAGCATACCCAAAAATTTTGGTATTGATCCTTGTGGTATTGTAAAAAAAAATTAATAGTATGGCCATCATCGTTTCTTGTAAACTTCATCTTGCGAGAACCCCTAAAACAAGGTAAGGGTTTTGAAGAAAATCACTTTCTTTGGAAAAAAATTAAAATGGACATTACTTGGTCAATATAACTGAGAATCCTTAATATAAACCATTTTTGGAAATGGAATAGTCATTTTGCATCTATCTAGTGACTAAAATCCCGATCTAGGTAATCTTGAAACACAGATCTACGCTGCAACTGTCTCGCCATCACAAAACTTCTGAAAAAGTGGCTAATTTTAAATCAGTGATAACTCCCTCATCCGGGCTCTGATTTGACCAATTGTTTTTTTGAAATTGGGTGATTTTTCAAGGGGATCTCAGATATATAATTTTTTTGTCTAAAATTCTGCACCAAAATCTACAAAAAATGTCAGGAGAGCTGCCATACTCAAATTGTGGTTAGAAACATTTCTGCAACACAGCTGAATTTAAATCAGCGATATCGCCCTCATCCGGACTCTGATTCGACAATTTTTTTTTTAATTTGGTATTTTTGCACAAGGAATCTAAATATGTTATTTATTTCTGAAAATTTTGTGCCATAATTTTCAGATCTTCTCTGCAAACTTTTCGGCCAAAAATTTCCTTCAAAAAATGAAAAATAAATCTCCCAAACTCTACCCAAGAAAGTGCTCTGATACCACTTGTAATAGATCTGATAAGAAAATTTATTAAAAGTGGTAATAGATCTGATACCACTTGTAATTGTACCCCCTTTTGTACCCTTTATTATACCCCCAAGGTATACTACATACGAGCACTGTGAACATCCTCCTAGGGATATGAGTCTCTACATTCATTCCATATCCCAAAATTTTCTTCTCGATGCTTTAAAAGAGAACATCCATCACAAAATTCAGAATATGTAGGACACTCCTAAAAATTTTGTCTCCAAGATCTACCCTCCATTTTTAATTTTCCTCTATTCGAAAACATCCCATCAGAACAAGAGGACTGGAATATGCTTTTAAGGGTAAGAGATGATAGTTTGTAGCTTCCATGTGATGTGAATATATAAAGTATTTGATCCATGCATTAGGAGAAGAATTAAAAACAATTAATGAATATGCATTCCCTCTTGTTTCAGGTGATCTTTCTCCTTACTTCTTATTAGAACTTTATTCACCAATGAGTGATACACTAAAGAGTTTGTTCCATGAGATCAATGGTCCTCTTCAAGCATGATCATACTCGATGGTAACAATGGCTAAAATAACTTAATTTTATTTCCAATTATTTCCCTTGTTTTTCTTTGAGTTGGTAGATTCATTTGGAGGTTTGGGATTTCCTCCCTTTCTTGGATCGAGTTCCTTTTCCTTTCCTTTTCCATTAAATTAATGATGGATTTCAAGTTTCCCTTTCCTATTTCATGCATATAAATTGCATGGGATTTATAACTTTTAAATGTTCCATATTTATGAGCTTATCATGCTCATGCATTAGGGACTCAATAAAATCATTTATTGTGGGCGTTGTAGCCTAATTCAACTCAGCTAAAAGTCAAGAGAGGTTCTGAGCATTTCAAGGTTATTGAGGAATAGTTGTTAAAATTTCAAGAAGACCTGTAATATGCTTGAAAGTATAACCACAATCTCAACGAGGATTCGTCATCACATGTAAGCCAAAACAAAAATCAATGAAGCAACAACATTGGAGGTGTAATCTAAGCCATAGGAGCAGCAAAGAGAAAAATGAGCGAGGGGGGGTCAAGTCAGGATCATTCATGTGTAGAGCAGTTCAAGATCTAGACCGATGGGCACGTTCAGAACATTTCACACCGAATAGGGTTGAGTCAGGCTCATTCACAATCTTAGGAGGGACTAGCGTGGCAGAACACCAGATAAGCTCAGGAGGGTTACACCGTGGAGAAAACAAAATAATTTCTTAAAGGCAGAGAAAGGGCACATTTCCCTTAAAAACTTAAGAGTATTAGAGGAGGCGCAAAGGGAAAAACAAAAGGTCAGGATCAAAGCACAGAACTGTAGTGGAGAGATGGATGGTGGATATTAAATCACAAACCGCAAATCACAAGTTTCAAAGGATAGGCGCGAGAGGTAAATGTTAAAATTGCTGAAGTGTGATATGCGATGTGGGGGGGCCCAATCGCAAATCACAAATTGCAATTTTTAATGAATAAGTGCAGAGGTAAATATTAAATTCACTGAAGTGTGATATGCGGTGATGTGGAAACCTGACATGGAAAGATGATGTGGAAGATGATGTGGCCCCGACCCCATAGATCGCAGTTGATTTATGATGACATGGCAGAGTGATGTGGCAGATGATGTGGTAGTGATGTGGTAAGGTGACGTGGTAGATGATGTGGCACTGGCCCACATACTGCACATCACAAGTTTTAAAAGTTAAGTTCAAACAATAAGTGTTATAATTGCCAAAATGTGATGTGTGATGTGGTGGGGCCTGATCGCAAATCACAAATCGGAAGTTTTAAAGGATAACCGTGGGAGGTGAGTGATAAAGTCGCTGAAGTGCGATATGTGATGCCAGGTCAAACTCGATCACATAGTGCACATCACAAGTTTTAAAAGATAAGTGCTAAGGAAAAGTTAAATATAGAAAAATGCAAAGTGTGATGCTGGCACAGACACGATGTGGTTCCAAGATGAAATCTAAAGGATTTCATGTTCGGGCTTATGAGGTTTGTGCACCATTTTATGAAGAAATAGGAAAATCATAGCAGAGAGACTCAGGTAAGTTACTCGACATAGGGAAAAGTAGAATATAATTCTAAACACAGCAGGCACGCGCAGGAGAGGCAGAGTCGGGTAGTAGGTGACATGATGACAATGTTTGAAACGCAAAAGCATGGGTAGAGTTGAGTGGAGATGCGTTTATGCAGACCGTTAGGACATCACAACGAAAACAGAAGGAGACACATCATCAACAAATTAGACTCAGCAAAAGGATTATATTCCAAGTGAATTTTTTTTCTTTGTTAATATCGAAGATACAATGGTGTCCTTGATTGCAATATAATAAGTATTTTAACAGTTTAGGAAATTTAGGAGTTACAAGAAGCTTGTGAAGTTACATATTTTTTTTGATGTACTTAACCAAGGGAGAAGGAAATAAAGGGGCCCGAGTTCTAGACCTCTTGGGGATTACATTTTTTACTTCTTTCTCTGATGGGGAAATGAAAGAAGCAGTAAGTTTCCTAGAACTTTTGATGGTGATTTGTAATATCCCATAATGGGAATGCAACAATATGTAAACACAACAATGAAATATTTGTGGAAAATTAACTCTTAAAATTTGTATGGAACACATAGCCATCATATTATAATCACATCAGCAAAATTATGTCTTCATACATGATCTTCAAGAGGGGAAAAACAACAATATGGACCATAAAAACGTTATTCCCAGAAAATTACGTTGTAACAAGGGGAAATAACACTTATATCCCTTATCATACTGATTATGGCCTTCACATAAAAAATAGGATTAGAAACAAATCTCTCTTGATAAGTTAAATAGATCTCCCGGCCTAAAAATGGCTTAAAAACACCCAAACCCCATGACTTAGACTATTCAAAATTTATGAAGCACATGATAGTGTTATTCTATGTGGGTTTCTACAACATAATGATATGAAATCATATATCGAGAGATTTATTGAGCAATATGCTAAGAAAATAGAGATCTGGCCTCCTTAATACATTATAAAAATAACCCAACAAGGGTTTCTTGAAAGATTGAGTACAAAAGAACAGATCTGAAAATTCAGCTCTGAAATAACGTAGTAATACTAAAAAATTACATACATATGGCTGAATAATACAATATAGGGATGAGAATCCCTTCTTCTATCTTTCTGACAGAAGGTTTGGCCCTTTCCCTAGGAAACTAGCTCAATAACAAGGGCTTAAACCCTGTTGCTGCAACTCTATGAAAAATGACGTAGTTCCTGCAAGGGACTGCATTGTAGGAGATGAGAAATACTTTTACCAAGTTCCAAGATGTGAAATGAGACCATAAATCCTCCTAGCTAATCTCTCAAGAGAATGAAAGCTCCCTCTACTGAGAAACAAACTCGGAAGTGAAGTTATCAATCCTCCACTGCAACAACCTGCAACAAAACACTATTCTCTGCAGGAATAACGGTGTGACTGAAGACTGATGCTTGGCCTTAAGCCTAGATTTGGAGAAATACAATTCAATACTCTTCCAAGAGGCCCCTCAAGAAAAGTGGTGGGATCCCCGCTCGGGAACACCTGGTGCTGAACAGCACTGCAACCCCGCTAAACAACAAGAGGAAGCAAAAGTCTAAGTAGACCAATATCAAAATAATAATCTAAAACATGAATAACAAAGGCTCCCATCCTCTCCATATATAGCAAGTGAACCTCTTCACATTGGGTTCCATCCATATTTTCCACCAAGCTCATGCAAGTTGTCCTCCAATCAAATTGCGCTGTACATCAAGGAGATTCAATGTATCTAGACAACGTTGTTGACTTGGTCAAAGTTGACTGAATCATCATGATCCAATCCTCGTTCACACCCAAAGGGGCTTAATCTAGCTGCTTATTCTTCCTCCTTTCACATTAGGAGTGTCATTATTCCTTCAAAAGGGGTTTATGGGCCTCCTTACCCATTTATTCACCTACCTAGTGATAAAACCAACTATAATATTCCATTTAGATGAAGGCTAATTTTTTGGAATATTACAGTCCTCCCCTCCAAAATGTTTCTTTTCGTCAAGCAACTATAAAGGTGGAGAAAAATTCTCCCCTTCCTGTTCTTGTGGCCTTCTCATCAATAGTTCCCACCACTGCTCAACATAATATGCAATAAATCTTCCATCCAATGTTTCCTCCCAAGCATGCAAACCCAAATGGTCTACATCATGAGAAAGTGGAAGGTGTAAGTGGAAACCTCCTTGTTTTCCAAGGGCCTCATCAAGGTAGAAGTGATGATAAACATAGGGAATCTCATCCCCAATGACAGTCTCCTCCATCCATGCTATCATCCAAATGAAATGAGCCATTCTAGGTACCTCATCAAAGAAATAAAAAACCCCCGGTTTATGCAATGAGTTGGGGTTGCATTGAGAGATTAGATTTTTCCATCCAACTTGTTTCTCTCTCCATTTATGGTAAGTATGGGGTTGTTGCTAATCTTGGGCTGAAATTTCATGGCCTCCAAGAATGGCCCAAGATACCCCACCAAACAAATCAGCCATGAAGTGCCTCCTCCAAGAACTCAAGTTCTTCAAATGGCTCCTCCCACATGAAGAAAAGAGATGTGATGTGGCGATCATGGTTTGCCCATTGTTTCTCCTGAAACATACAACATGTAAAGGAGGGATAATCATACTCCCAATGGGCATCTCCAAATCATCCTGCACTCTCCAGACCAAGCTCCCCATGAACATAAGAATATCAGCAATACATGGAAGCAAAAACCAATGAAAACATGGTGCCATATGACAACCGGAGAGTGGATTATAGTTCCAAACATGGAACTAGCACAGTGCATCCTTTGCCTACATCAAATCAAGTAATAACAAGTTCTCTCCCAGCCACTTGTTTGCTGCCACAATAATTCTATAAGATGGAATCATGAATATAGAATGTGGAGTTAATGGTGTACACCAAAAATCATGTGGCTTTCCCCACAATCCACCAATAAAATAGCCAACCTCAATGCTGCAAGTGGATTCAAGTAAATCATCATATAATATGCAAGAAGGGATAATCCTCCTTGGTACAACATGTTGCTCATATAAAGTAAATAAGTACAAATCAAAATGAAAATGTACCTTCTCCACCATTTACTTTGGTCCTTGAGCTGAAATGACTCAACTGAAAATTCTCCCTCACTTTCAATGAGTAGGGAAGTGGTTGTGACATCTTATCCATCATCATCTGAGCTATGCATCTCTCCTAATGCATATATATATCCTGTTGGATGCCCTCCCAAGTGAACTCCTCCATCAAAGGATGGAAAGAAAGTCCACATGTTTTGCATGTAGTAGCTTCTTCTTGAGCTCAGAAAATATAGTCAAGAATATTTTTCCATAAGAATAGATGACCACATCATCCACCATGTATCTATCGTCTCCCTCCAGGTCATCAAGATCCTTGGAGTACTCTACCAAAAGTTGAGACCTCCAATATGGATCAATCCTCCTAAGAGATAGTGCTAGTGATCTGGAATGTGAAGCTCTCCTCATGTTGTTGTCTACTCATTTGACATCCCTCATGCCAAATTCATCCTCTAAATTGCTGCCATGCCCATCATGCAGTTTCTCATGCTCAAATAGAAGTGGTGACTTTTGGAAGTTGGCCTCCCATGAGGAGCTACTATCCAAAAAGAAGCTCCTAATCTTGGCTAATGTAAGCATGAGTGGCCTCCATATACTCCAATGTATGGAGGATTCCTTCTTCAAAGGAAGTACCCTCTTTTTCTCCAAATCCATGGAGCAGTTCCCTTGCACCATGAAGGTGCCATCCTCTATCACTGCAGCAACTTCTGTCAGCGCGGAATCGGTGGTGAGAGTGGGTGATGCTAAAAATGGGAGAATGTTCCCCTCCTCCTTGAGTCTATCCCAAACTCTCTACGTTGTACTAGACTCCTCCAAAGTCTTCACCACTCCAGAATCTAAGAGTGGTGAACTAAATGGGAAGATTTGTCTCACCAACCCCAGATATGGTGGCCTCCCAGGTGGGATGCCTCCATGCAATTAGACATCAATTTCAAGAGTAGACTGTACATATGGATGCACAACTTTGTACTTGCCCTCACAACGTAAATCAGTCTGCCTATTCCTTCCATAAGCTCTATGAAATAGATAGGGGTGTGTGCTCCTTATCAAGTGATGCTGACCTTCCTCCCTACCTTCTCCTTCCATCTGCAATGTCTCACAATCATGTTATTCATTGATTGTGCCTTGACCTTCATATGTGAGATCCTGGGGAATTTCTTGTAATGATACAAGAATTACTCTTGTTGGAGCATGTGCTCCTCTTCCCTCTGCATGAGGTACTGGATATGCTCTAGATGTGACAATGTTGTTGCCCCCATCTTCCTCTCCTTCTTCAATATGAATGGGAGTCTCCTGCTCAATAAGAGGATCCTTTTTGGAAAAAGGAACCTTCATGCCCTCTTGCCCAAATACATGAAGCAGAGATATTTCCTCTAGCAAAGTGTCATGCAAGATGTGAGCTTCTCCAACAGTTTTCTAAAGTGGATTTGAGTTTGTAGGTCCTTCCAACCCATGCAAAAGTTTTATTTGTTTTGGTTTGATTTTTCCAGAATGTTTTCCATCAAAAATTTCCACCAATCTCTTAGTGAACTTTTCAAAAGAAGAATTATTGACATTTCTCAATGAAAATGACTCAAACATCCACCAAGCGTAGGCCTTACCTTCAAAATGCAGCGCTGCAACCTTGATGGCTTCATCTTCAGAAACTTGGTGCTGCTGAAAATATATGTGTAGCTCCTCCACCCAAGCTCTGGTTGAACATGTAAGGGCTCCATCAAAAGTGGATAGAGAAAATCTACCCATGTCATGCTACTTGCTCCTCTCCACCTTGATCCGGAAAAACTGTTGGAAGGTGACATGATCTCTAAACCTCTTGGTTTGAGATTCATATTTTCACAAAAAGTCACTAAGAGTTTCCCTCTTAGGAATTTTATCCTCTTCTATCTCCCTCATTGCAAATCTAGGCATAAGACTGCACTGTGAACCTTGGTGTGTAGCTGCATGCTCACACTCATTATGTGAAATTCTACAGTTTGCCTTAGATCCAAACTCCTTTGAAGATTCCATCTCCTTTCTCATTTTCTTGAGATCTCCTTGAATGCTCTGTATAGATTTAGGAAGAAGCTTTGAGAGCCTCTCATCCTTCCTTCCTCCACATAATGGAGTCTTCTTTTTGTCTTTTCTGTACATATCCCCTTCTCTTGATGGCATAATGGCTGAGATCCACGGGCTAAGCCAAGATTATGCTTTGATACCATTGTAATATCCCATAATGGGACTGCAGCAATATGTAAACACAAAAATGAAAGAGATGTGGAAAATTAACTCATAAAATGTGTATAGAACACATATCCATCATATTATAATCATATCAGCAAAATTATTTCTTTATACATGATCTCCAGGTGGGGAAAAACAACAATATGGACCATAAAAATGTTATTCCTAGAAAATTACGTTGTAACAAAGGGAAATAACACTTATATCCCTTAGCATATATATTATGGCCTTCACATACAAAATAGGATCAGAAAAAAATCTCTCTTGATAAGTTAAACAGATCTCCCGACCTCAAAATGGCTTAAGAACACACAAACTCCATGACTTAGACTATGAAAAATTTCTGAAGCACATGGTAGCATTATTCTGTGTGGGTTTCTTCAACATAATGATAGGAAATCATATATATATAGCTTTATTGAGCAATATTCTAAGAAAATAGAGATGTGGCCTCCTTAATACATTATAAAAATAACCTAGCAAGGTTTTCTTGAAAGCTTGAGTAAAAAAGAGTAGATCTGAACATTCAGCCCTAAAATAATGAAGTATTACTACAAAATTACATAAATATGGCTGAATAGTACAATAGAGGAATGAGAATCCCTTCTTCTAGCTTTCTGAGAGAAGGGTTGGCCCTTTCCCTAGGAAACTAGCTCAAGAACAAGGGCTTAAACCATGATGCTGCAACTCTATGAAAAATGACGTAGTTCCTGCAAAGGACTGCATTGTAGGAGATGAGGAATACTTTGGCCAAGTTCTAATATTTGAAATGAGCACATAATTCCTCCCAGATGATCTCTCAAGAGAAGGAAAGCTCCATCTACTGAGAAACAAACCCGGAAGTGAAGTTATCAATCCTCCACTACAACAACTTACAACACAACACTATTCTCTACAGGAATAACGTTGTGACTAAATACTGGTGCTTGGCCTTAAGCCTGGATGTGGATAAATACAGTGAAATAATCTTCCAAGAGGCCCCTCAAGGAAAGAGGTGGGATCCCTGCAAGGGAACACCTGGTGCTGAACAACACTGCAACCCTGCTAAATAGCAAGAGGAATCAAAAGCATAAGCAGACCAATATCAAAATAATAATCTAAAACATGAATAACAAAGGCTCCCATCCTCTCCATATATAGCAAGTGAACCTCTTCAAATTCGGTTCCATCCATATTTTCCACCAAGCTCATGCAAGTTTTCCTCCACTCAAACTGCGTTGTACATCAAGGAGATTCAATGTATCTAGACAACGTTGTTGACTTGGTCAAATTTGACTAAATCATCATGATCTAATCCCCATTCACACCCAAAGGTGCTTAATCCGGCTGCTTATTCTTCCTCCTTTCACATTAGGAGTGTCATTATTCCTTAAAAAGGGGTTTATGGGCCTCCTTACCCATTTATTCACCTACCTAGTGATAAAACCAACTATAATATTCCATTTAGATGAAGGCTAAATTTTTGGAATATTACATGATTCGTGTTTCGTGTGCCATTTTGTGTCCATTATGCTTTGAATGAAGTGAAGTAATGTAGCATCCGGTCTCTTAATTACATATGTGAGTAAGAGTTAAATAACCTTAATTTGTGCTCCTTCACTCCATCTCTTCTCCCTTCAAAAATTCACTCTGAAACTTAAAAGTAATAGATTTTCTGTTTACAACATATTATTTTGAGTTTCCCTTCTCTTCACAAACTCCTGATGAAACTTTAAAGTAATAGATTCTATTTTTACAGCATATTATTTCAATTTTCCTCTCTCTCCATGAATTTCATCTGAAACTTAAAATTGGTAGATTCTGTGTTTACAGCATATTACTTTGAGTTTCCCCTGCAGTTCTTCTTTTCATTCAGATATCAGTAGTGAATGGCATTACGAAATATTTTATTATTCGATATCATTAAGGGTTTTAGAAAACTAGTCATCTAGAGGGATAGAACAAATACCTCATGATAAAATCATTTCTATGACACAATTTTAAAATGTCTTAAGCACCAATTCCTTTCACAACCGAGGGATTGACTCTTAAGATACAACATTTTTTGGTGCTGTTGCTGGGGACGAAGGAACAAAGTTATTTTTCCCTAGGCATTGAAATCTATTTCTTGATGGTCAACAAGATTTAGATACAAATTTGGTTGTTTATTATTCACCTGGTGACTCCCCGGATGAAGGTTTCATTAGATGAGGAATTTTGTGGGCAAGAAAATGAGAAAGCACAGTGGAAAATATATATATCAGAGTCTGAATATTTTAAAGGAAGTTTATTTTTCACTATCATTATGGTGGTCTATTTTCCCTTACATATCAAGAATATTGTTTCCTACTTTATTTCTCAGAAGATTATAAGGCCCGAAATGTGCATTCTTTATTGAAGAAAGAAGATTTTTCTTCCGATTGTATTATTGACCATGACACAACTTTATCTCCTAAATATGAAAGGAGAGACGATTGTTGCATTACTATTCCTAAAGGTAATCTGTCACGGTCTTGGCATAAAGGTTTCATCATCTTTGGGTGACAAAATTATACCTCATAAGAAATCCGCTTCTTTCCAGCTTGGAACCAAGGTGATTTTCAAACCCTTGGTGCTGCCCACAATCCTCCATCAATATCCTTCAAAAGGATTCAAATATTTGCCAAGTTTTTATAGGAAGGAGGAAGATATTTCAGCTGAAAAACATATCTTGGAATTTGATTACTTTCTGGAAAAATTTCAAGTTATTTATGAAGACGTGGATTTAAGGATTTTTTATCATTCATTAAAGCAGGGTGCTTAGTAATGGTTTCGGTGTTTGGAAGCAAGTTCAATTAATTCATGGCAAGGTTTTCAAGATATATTTCTTAGATATTGGGGCGAGTGTAATTCATATGAAAAACACCTTTTGGAATTATATTCTATCCGGAGGCAGAGAAATGAATAAATTTTTGAGTTTAATAGGAGGTTTCAAAATATTTATTTCACCATGCCGAAAGAGATTCAGCCTCCTGAAGCTGCAGCTATGGTTTACAATTTGAGGGCTCTTTCTATTGTCTTGGATTTTCATCTCAAGGAGAGAAATCCTTGCAGTCTATAGCTTATTTTTCTTTATGCACAGGAAATCGAAGATAATGTGTGGGCTTGTAGAAATTTCTCCTGTCATGTTGAAAGAAAAAGTTTTGTTGAAGACAAGAGGGCCTGTCAAGAAAAAGTTGGAATTTCTTTACAAGAGAATGCAAATTCAGAGATGAATAAGGATTTTCAAAGGGGGTCAGGGGATTTTTGTATTTTTGAAACACTAGAATTCAAGAATTCTGAAGATTCTAGTCAGAAATTCATTGCAAAAACTGAACTACACGCTGAAAGCCTGGAAGATCATTACAATTTTCATAATTTTGATGATTTTGTGAATAGAGGAGAAAATGATGGAGCTTCTTAGGTGTGTTTGCAGGAGAGGGAATATTTTTGTCAAGAACTAGCATTATATGAATAACATAAACATTATCAGGAACAAACCTTAGATTTATCTTTCCGAACTAAATGGTTATCAACATAGAACAACAATCAATCTTCTCACATACAACCTCAAATTGAGGACTCAAACATTGAAGGAAGATGCCCCATTCAAAGAAGTCTACTTCAGCAAGATGTTGAAGAAAAGGAGGCTGCCAAAAATTTGTCTCATCAATTCTATGATCCAGTAGCTGATTATATGACAACTTTCTTTTGTCAGCAACACGCATTTATGCAAGAGTATGTGCAAAGATCTGTATCTGGAAAATTTTCATTGTACATCCCTGTTTTGATTTTCAAATTTCCACAGTATGGGGGCATTAAGTCTAACACACATATGTTGGATTGGTACCATTGGAAGGATGACTTCACCTGATTGAGTTCATACATGAATATATATGTAGGAGTTGTGCATAAATAAGCTCAGAAGTTGAGCATTTTCAGTTATAGTATTTCTAGTTCGGTATTTTTAGCTTATGAATAAAGGAAGAAGTAAAAACTATAGCAGGTTTCTATAGGTTTTCATACTGGATCATATCCCATTTGGGATTGACTCCATGCCCAATAAAGTATGTCGATATACAAGTTCTCTTTGACTCCATGCCCAATAAAGGCTACTGATCTACAAGAGCTCCTTGACTCCATGCCCAATAAAGTATGTTGATCTACAAGTGCTCTTTGACTCCATGCCCAATAAAGGCTACTGATCTACAAGTTCTCCTTGACTCCATGCCTAATAAAGGCTACTGATATACAAGTTATCAGCACTTTTCTACCAAAATTTTGTCCCCAATTGGAGCTAGATGTTGTATCCTGATTCGACTCAGCTAAAAGTCGAGAGAGGTTCTAAGAAATTCAAGGTTATTGAGGAAAATTTGTTAAAATTTCAAGAAGACCTATAATATGCTCGAAAGGATAACCAAAAGCTCAATGAGGATTCTTCATCACATGTGCGCCAAAACAAAAATCAAGGAAGTAGCAGCATTGGAGGTGTAATCTAGGCCAGAGGAGTAGAAAAGAGAAAAGCATCTAGGAGGGGTCAAGTTGGGCTCATTCACATGTAGAGAAGTTCAAGAGCTGAACCGACGGGCATGTTCAGAACATTGCACACCGGAAAAGGTTGAGTCGGGCTCATTCACAAGCTCAGGAGGGAATAGCATGGCAGAACACCGAATAAGCTCAGGAGGGTTACACTGCGGAGCAAGCAAACTAATTCCTGAAGCCAGAGAAAGGGCACGTTTCCCTTAAAAACTTAAGAGTTTTGGAGGAGGAGCAAAGGGAAAAATAGAAAGTTGGGATCAAAGTGCAGAATTAGAGTGGAGAGATGGATGACGAAGATTAAATCGCAATTTTCAAAGGATAGGTGTGAGAATTAAATGTTAAAATCACAAAGTGTGATATGCGATGCAGTGGGGCCCGATCAAAAATAAAAAATCGCAATTGTTAAAGAATAAGTGTGGAGGTAAATGTTAAATTCGCTGAAGTGCGATATGCGGTGACATGGCAGTGACGTGGAAAGGTGACTTGGAAAGTTGATGTGGCAGATGACATGGTCCCGACCCCACAGATCACAGTTTATTTATGATGACATGGCAGAGTGACATGGCAAGCTTACGTGGTATATGGCATGGAATTGACGTGGCAAGGTGACATGGAATATGACATGGCCCTAGCCAGCGTACCGCACATCACAAATTTTAAAATTTAAGTGCAAAGGCTAAGTATTATAATCACCGAAGTGCGATGTGCGATATGGTGGGTCCTGATCTCAAATCGAAAATCACAAGTTTTAAAAGATAACAATGGGAGGTAAGTGTTAAAGTCACCGAAGTGCGATGTGCGATGTCAGGTGGGACTTGATCGCATAGCACACATCGCAAGTTTTGAAATATAAGTGCTAAGGAAAATTTAAATATAGTAAAATGCGAAGTGCGACGTTGGCATAGATGCAATGTGGTTCCATGATGAAATCTAAAGGATATCAAGTCTAAGCTTATGAGGTTTGTGCACCATTTTATGAAGAAATAAGAAAAACACGGCAAAGAGACTCAGGTAAGTGACCCGATGCGGGGCAAAGGAGAAGAGAAGACTAAACACATCAGGCACGTGCAAGAGAGGCAGAGTTGGGTAGCAGGTGACATGATGAAAACGTTCGAAATGAAAAAATCATGGGAAGATTCACGTGGAAATGCATTTATGCAGAGTGTTAGGACACACAACTGAAATGGAAGGAGAGACATCAACAAAAAATCAGACTCAGCAAAAGGATTATATTCCAAGTGTATTTTGTTTTCTTTGTTAAGATTGAAGCTACAATGGTGTCCTCGATTGCAATGTAATAAGTAGTTTAATAGTTTAGGCAGTTTAGGAGTTTTAAGAAGCTTGAGCAGTTACAAATTGTTCTTGATGTATTTAAGAAAGGGAGAAGGAAAGAAAGGGGCCCGAGTTCTGGACCTCTTCGGGATTACATTTTTACGTATTTTTCATATGGGTAAATGAAAGAAGCAGAAATTTTCCTGCAACTGTTGATGGTGATTCGTATTTCTAGTGCCATTTTATGTCCCTTCTTCTTTGAATTAAGTGAATTAATGTAGCAGTCAGTCTCTTAATTACATTTGTGAGTAAGATTTAAATAACCTTAATTTGCGCTCCTTCACTCCATCTCTTCTCCCTTCACAAATTCTCTCTAAAACTTAAAATTAATAGATTCTGTGTTTATAGCATATTATTTTGAGTTTCCCTTCTCTTCACAAAATCTTGATGAAACCTTAAAGTAATAGATTTTGTGTTTACAACATATTATTTCGAGTTTCCTCTCTCTCCATGAATTTCCTATGAAACTTAAAAGTGGTATATTATGTGTTTACAACATATTACGTTGAGTTTCCCCTGCAATTCTTCTTTTCATTAATATATCATTAGTGAATGGCATTATGAAATATTTTATTATTCCATATCATTAAGGGTTTTATAAAACTAGTCATCCAGAGGGATAGAACAAAGACCTCATGATAAAATCATTTGTGTGACACACTTTTAAAATTTCTTAAGCACTGATTCCTTTCACAACTGAGGGATTGTCCCTTAAGATACAACAGTTGGCATCTTCTAGGTTGTTCGTATTGCAAGTCTACTAATTAGAGGAAATTTTAGCCTAAAAGTTCCCATGAAATTTTCATGTACATAATATGTAAACCAATCAAAATCCTTTAAATTGAAAAAGAGGTACATGTAATTATTTTGGAGGGAAAATTTTAAAAATACCCTTTTTAATTATATTTTTGGCTTATCTCCTTATAGGTTTACTCAATTTTCAATTGTACACACTCTTTGGATGTAGAATTAAATTCCACATCCAACAAGTACCGATTATGCATACTTTTGAGAAGACCCGCATTGATAAAAAATGAAGATACATTTAAAAAATGTGTTTAACATGTTTTTTAATGTAGCTTCAATTTTTATCAATTTGGGTCTTCTCAAAAGTATGTATAATGTGTACTCATTGGATGTGAAATTTAATTTAATCTATTGAGTTGATTTAACTTTGAGTCTACCTCAAACTTTAAGTTGTTAAAACTTCTCTAATCTAATGATTTGATCGCATTTTCAAGGATATGAACTTATATCTCATATTTATTCCCAAAGAGAGTCTCCACTGTGGTCCAAACATTATTTAGAGTTGTGTGTGATTTGACACGAAACAATTAGTTTAGAGAAATTCCTAGGCATAGGAGACAGAAGGTCTCAACAACACATTTTTGTTTATTATTATTTACCATGAATATCCAATATAAGACTCTACTTTTGAACTAAAGTAGAATTTTTTCCTTCAATTCAAAACAATTATATTGAATTAGAACTGTAGAATGTGGAAACTTCATTGTTTTTGAAAGATAAAATATTTAATACGTGGAAAAATGTTGTTTATGCTCACTCTTCCTAGCTCTCATAGGCTCTTATACCATGCGAAATGGTAGATGTACCTACACAAAATGGATCTCGCTAGAAAAAGAGTGAGTAAAACATGCAAGTAGAAAACAAGAAAAAAAATTGAGAGAAAAAAATGAATTATATTACCTCATATAAAGAAAATGAGAGAATAAAATTACAAGAAATATTCTCTACATGGATTAACTATTTTATTGTAACCTAGATCAACCACAAAAGTGATTTGTTTCTAGCTCCTCTAATGAATCAACCTTGGAATGATATTGAACTAGGATTAGACCTCCACGAAAAATGCTTTACCTAACTTATATAAAGGTTTTAAGGTTTTCCTTAGATGACTATGAACTGGTGCCAAAATACCTTTGAAGAAGAGCCAAAAGAGAGTCTAAATTAGCCATAGAATAATCCTTGAATGTAATGAAGTTTCCTTTAGAAATTATGCTTCAAGAGGTCCAAATGACCTAATTACTTCTGCATACCTCAGAGATATGAGTTATTCCTTAGAGAAGGCCAAAAATCCAATTGAAAACCTCATATGTATCCAAAAAAATTCTTCATCAAACATTTTAGATATTCCTCAGAAAAAAACATAGGAACTAATGATGTTCAGCCAAATTTAGGCCTCAGAAAATGTGTCTCAAAGAGGCCAGAAATATGTTGAGGCTCACTTTACAAATGCAGATAACCTTTAATTGATATTCCTATAGAGATAAATGAATAAAATCCTCTAATATTTATGTCTAAAAGACATATTTTAGGCTTGAGGGGTTTAGATAAAAGTTGGTTGGAACTTTTTTAATAATACCACTGATTTTTTTTTTCAAGGATGAATTAAGCCCTCAGGACCTAAGCTTCTGTTGCAAGAGTTTAACCTCAAATATATATGAAAATTATTGTGTAGTTCTTAAAAGAATAAATTGATATAGCTCACAAAAAGGAAAAACATATATAGAAGATTTTCAATACCCAACATAAAAACAATTACCAAAAATCACAAAAATTAAACCAAAATCATCTTTAGACTTAACCTCCTCTTAAGTTTTGAGTGACTCAACAAGGCCATGTCATAAAACTCACAAATATATTTCATATATTATGTGTGATATTTCATTGCTATTGAAGGGGAAAAAATATCCCTTTTATAGAGGTTGTGGGGGATTCTAGTAAGGGGCTCACTTGATCAAAATGGTGGAAGTCGACCTTAAAGTTCTTAAAATTGATATTTAAATTTTAATATTTTGGAGACAACAGCCTCAATGGAAATTAGGGTCGACTTAACCCTTAAATAGTAGTTAACATTCCCTTGATAGAATCCTCTTTTGCAACCAAGTTTTACCTCAAGGAAATATTTAATTAAGTCATTCAATACAAATTATCCTTGGCCTCATGTTTTGAACAAATATTTAGCCAATTTTTAAGGTGCCACATCATTTCATTTTGGGGACTTTGACCATATATTTGGTGCATAAAATTTGGTTAAACATATATCCTCAACCGTGAGGATTTATGTGACGCACCACCTACCATTGGAATCAACAGAAGAATGACCATCAAATGAAGATGATGTTAACCCTAAGAAACCTGAAATTCCCTGTAATTTTTGTCATTGAAAGTGAACTTTATTTTAAATACTACTTGGGTTGACTTTAATGACAACCGAATTTCAATAATCTCCCCCTTTGTCTGCAATGCCTCATCCCATATTTACCCAAATTCACAAGCTTTCCTGGGTAAACATGAGACGAGGGTCACTATGATATGACCCAGCCTCCAAGTTCCCTTTATTGAAGTGGGTCCAACACACTAACAACTTACATATATCCCTCAAGAACACTAAATCACTCAGAAGTCTGTTCCCAACCTCTAATGACCAAATCATGAGATCAAACTACTTTTCCATCCCCCAAACACACGTATAACACAACATCCATGCAATTATGAGCCCCCAACTACACATATAGGCCTAATTACATGTTCTTATGACATAAAAACTTCAATTATAAGCATGCAATTCTGTGATCTGTTCCAAATTTTTAGGATAACCTCCAGACCACTTGTTAGAATTTACTGTAACTTTCCAGAATGAAATAAAAGGTGATGAAAAATCCAACCATTCAAAACTCTAGCTAGAACTTAACCTAGAGATGCCAATCCATGATATAAATGTCTTCAATCATTTGGTAAACATATAAGATATAGGTCATGACTATATATGATCATAAACTGATAATATTCATCTCAAAATCATTAAGAAGGCTCTAAACCCTCTCTATCTAGCTACAATGACAGTTGTTATCCCATCCATTCATTAAACATTCACTAACTTACCGAAAATATGGCATGATCCATAGATATCATACTTCATATAACCAACATATAACTAGAAAATAACAAAAATTGGGAACTATAGCAAATCAGCCATAATATTAGCATGATAATGAGTACAAGTGCTCATAAACTGCAATCGGAAAATAACCCTTATTAACATATAAGAATAGCATCCAAGTATGGGACTGCCACATACCACCTAACCATAGATTTGGGTTGAACCAAATCTCTCTTCCAACCAAGCATGAATGTCATATCTCATGGAATAAACCAATACCAAACCAAACCAATGCTTCCAGAGGCCAATCCACCTCAACCCTCAACCCCAATGTTTCCCAAGTTGTCCAGGAATCTATGAAATAGTAACTCAACCTACAACCTTCCACAGCTCCAGATAATTTGTTGCAACCATGACTCCAGAGACCAGTATCTCAACCCACCAATGGATCGAGAGTGTTTGTACTAACCTACGACCCAAAGAACTAGTAACTCAACTCAAATTATTCCAAGGCTTCTAGAGCATTTATTCCAATCTACAACACCATGGCTATATGGGAAATGGAAATGAAATGCTAAAACCACTATCAATATAGAAAAATATCCATTCCAATGACAACACATAACCATAGAATCGCATGCATATACCATGCATCCAAAAACCATCATGCTAAATATCACATGCACATTGTTACCTCTAATCCAAAGATATTTTATATCCTTACCCATTTTTTTCCAATCTTCAAAGTTGTCCAGGGATCTAGGAACTAGTAACTCAACCCAAAACCTTCCAGGGCTCTACATAATTTTTTCCAACCACGACTCAATGGATTAGTAACTCAACCCACCAATGGATATAAAGTGTTTTTACCAACCTACGGCTCCAAGAACTAGTAACTAAATTCAAATTTTTCCAAGGCTTATAGAGCATTTATTCCAACCTAAAACCATAGGGAACCTAAGCACCAACCATAAAAATAAGTGGTAAAACCACAACAACATGGTTATACAAGAAATGGAAAGGAAAGGTTAAAATGACTGTCAATCCAGGAAAATGTCCATGCCAATGACAACACATAACCAGAGAATCACATCCATATACCACGCATTCAAAAACCATCATGCTAAATATCACATGCACATTTTTTTCGAAGCTTCCTCTTGCGCACCCATTGCTTTACTTGATTTTTTTCTGCTAGATCCTTCTCCTTTGTTGATCCTAATCAAAATATGAGAATAAGTTGTCAATTTTTTTTTAGCTGCCTTTTTATCATTGATCTCTAGTATCTTCCTTCCATTTTTCCTTTTTCTTTCATTTTCCTTAATTTTCTCTCTAATTTCCCTTGCATGAAAATTTGTGTCCCTTCACTTTCCTTTCAACCTATTTTCCTTTTTTTATCATAATTAAATTCCAATTATTTCCTCTTTTCCTTTGCCAATGCCTTTACAAATTTCCATAGCCATTATTAATCACAAGTGATGTCCCCTAAAGTGTTTTCCCCAACATTCAACTTGGAATACATCTCCCATGGCCTTGGTCTTATTTTATTTACCCAAAAAATCAACCAGGGGATGTTATAAACCCCTCCCCTAAGGGGAAAATTGTCCTTGGTGTTCAATGATGCTTATAATGAGGAAAACATACTTCCTATGGAGCTTTATAACATAACTCTTTGCAACATCTACAACATACAAAAATGCTGAAAAAATGACAACATACTACTTACAGATCTTTATAAACACAACTCGTTACGATATTTACAATGAAAAACAAACATATAATCATACACATTTGCTTCAACCAAAAATTAATCATACTGTCTATGGAGATTTATAAACACAACTCATTATAATATTTGCAGTAATATACACATATGTACATATGCACATTTTCTATAACCAGCAAATAAAAGCATACGATACCTACATCAGCAACAAGGGAATCTATAGGATCACACCTCCAACATCAAAGTGGTACTAGGCTTAACCTCCTTTCCAGGAAGTCTAGAATCCACTACCAAAACCAAAGTCCACATCCAATGTTCACCACTACAATCCTTGTGCTATTTTATCTCTCAGTGAATATTTACCAATTCATTATTCTAGGACACACTGCGAATGTTTTTTTTATTCCATCCAATAATAATAATGAGAAAAACAAATTCATTCCTTGGCCTTCCATTATTTCCTACAGAGTCTCTCAGGAAATATGGTCACACCCTTCTGTGCAGTCACTCACCTTCCAAATTACCTTACATCCAATTCTTTGATACACAGTCCCTCGGACGATCCATCTCTTGACAAGGCTTCCTTGCATCAGAAGGTCCAAAAACTAGGCATATCCCTTACTTGAAACCAAGATATCAGTAATAGCATGCTTATGGAAATAAATGGACACTATTGAGTACCAATATCCCAAAATGGCCCTACTCCTGAAGTTCTTTACCAACACATTGTTCAATGTTTCAATTCCTTTCACTGTTGCTATTAAAATTCTGGAAGCCAATTCCATCCACCCAATCTTGGGAATTTTGATGCTTTCTTGTACCAAGCACATAGGTTATATTAAAATAAAATAAAAATTGAAATAAATTCAAATCACACCTCATTAATAGCTTGTCAATAAGGTGACATCTGCAACTATCTTCACTTCCTCTCTCAAAAAGTCAAATTATCTCTTTGATAAAATCATCATATATAAACATATCACATCTGGTTAGCTCAAAACTAAACCGCCATAAGTCAAAATCATAGATCATGTGAATAATGTAAACTTAAATAAAATATTGATACTTATCTTCCAAATGGTTCTTTGATTCTTCCTTTGTTCGTTTTCCTTTTCGTACACACAATTAATCAGTTTCCAAACTCGAAAAACACCTTGTGCCGTCTCTTCTCTTCAATATTAGCAATAAGGGTATCCAAATACTACACTGCCTCTACTCTCAATATCAAAAACTCAATGTTGGTCTCATACCAAGCTATCCAGGACTCTAGAGAATTTTTCCCAACCCTTAGGCTCCAAGGACTAGTATCAAGCTATTACATGGCTCCAAAGTGTTTTTCCCAACCCGTGGGATTTGGGGATTAGTAACTCAATCCACAAATTCAATGGTACCCAAGGTGTTATAAGGCTTCAACCCATAACCCCATGTATCTAAAGAACCAATCCCCAACATGTAAAAATACACATAGTGTACATCACAACACATACACACACACACACACACACACACACACACACAATATAAAATACAATAAATATACATAGACATAATATAACACAACAAATACACATGTCATGATACAAAAAATAGAAAATACACATGAAATAATACCACATGTACACAACAATACATGTACAATATCTACACAACAACTGTATTTCACATCCAAAGACCACAATGTCTCTACCAAGAAACCTTTCATTTAATGTTTTTCCCATGCCTTACTGCATCCATCGGTAATAAAAATCCAAGGTCTATGGCTCTTTCCACTATCCATGCTTGTCTTAGCATGCTGAAGATCATAGTCCTTCCATTCTGCTGATGTATCCTTCAGCGTTGCCTGCCATATCATAAACACAAGCATAATTATAAACATATAATATCAAAATTATATCCACAAGATACTATCCTCATAGATATTTTAGGGCTATTATTCCCACTCAATTCCTTATAAAACCAGGAACCTTTTCATATCATTCACCTACATAAAGTAATCACTCTTCCACAAGAATGATCCATACCAACCCTATGAAACAATCACATTCATACATACATACATATATAAAAACATTAGAATAATCATGATAACAACATAATTACCGGTTCCCATAAGTTCAAGGTTAAGTGAACTTCCTCTATACATGCACAACATTGAGAAAAATAATTCCCAACATATTCAAGGCATTTGATGCCTCAAATCAATTTACTTTACCTTTCCTTGGTTTCCTTTCTCATAATTTCCCTGCCACTCTCCATATATCCCCATGCACCTAACCAACCCAACTAGTTGTCATATTATTTTCTTCAGGTGCACTTATACATGTGTTAGCTTCATTCAAGTAATACATTACCTATTGTGTTTCATTTAGCTCTCCCTAAGCTCCATTAACTTTCCTCTTCCCCCAACCAATTCCCAGGACCCTGAAAACATAAAAGGAAAGCACAAGGAGAAAACAAGAAGAAAACCATGAAAAAATAAGAACCATACGACACCAAAAACAAAGTGGCAGGTACATGCACTAGATGAAATCAAAACCACAATTGAAGGGGAAAATAATCACAAAACACCAAGATCACAAAACTATCAATAGACACCATGACTCAAACCCCCATGGATTCCCAATGCTTCCAAGCGAAATATCAACCCGAGTCTTTCTCAAGACTTCATGGAAGTATCTTTGTCATGCAATTCTCTGCATCATACTTCCATAAACACACAAGTATCAATTCATAAATAATATAAAAATATACCAATTACCTTACCTTGTTGTATCCAACATGTTGCCCTGTGACTGAAGACCTGCACATATCATCTCTCAAGGAATTCAAATTCCCTTGATGAATCTAGTTGTCATGTCTACACTTGATCAACCATCTTCCATCTATATTCCTTGACCCCAAAGTGCTTCCATGCACTTTTCTTTATATAGTGCTCGGTCCTGGAGCATGAGCTCCTTTCACTGCAATATGCATTGAGGCTCTGCTCGAAACTCTCCCCTGGTTCCACTTCCACCTCAATGATGGATACCTAGCAACCTTCCTACTTGTTATCAACTACTAAATAGATCCAGGGAATTCCCTGACCTACATCCCAAACTACCCATGGCTCCTACACACTATAGATCTAAGGCCTTCTACACACCCATTGTGCCACTCTAATACAAAGGAAATCCTTCCCAATATTATCTCCACAATAGGTTATACAATGAAATCGTTCTCTGCCATTTATTTTTACCCTGTTGCTCCACCAACTGTGACCCATGTCCTCTCTTAGTTGCATTGAACTTCTTATGAGGTGCCATATTTTCCTTGTTTCCTACACCCTTCTAGTCACGCTTGAACTCAAAATTTCGTTTTGAATTGATTAGGAATGATCTGAATGATAAAAAATTCCAAAAAATGTTCAAAAATAAAAGTTGTCATATGATTTTGAAACTAGCTTCATTGTGTATATTTCCTCATTATGACTCCAACAGAACTTGAACAACCAAAATCCGACTTCATATGAAGAATTTATTTAAGTTCAAAGTTTTGGTTAAGCTGGGAAAAAAGCCAAAGGTGAAAGTCAAAGGTCAATGGTCTAGGTTCCAAGGGTCAACACTCAACGCATGGTTCTAGCGGTCAGGGTTCTAGGCTCATGGTGATGGCCGACATGTGGCACTTCCAAAATTTAACAAGTGTTGTTGCATGGTTGGTTGATTTTGGAACAATCGTGAGGTGACACGTGGCCTTATTGAAGGGCAACACGTGGCTCGTAAGACTGGTCAAGAATGTTCTTAGCGGATCGACAAAATGAAAGGGATTTGATCCCGTGACCTCTCAGAAAAAAATCATACGCCTTACCATTAGGCTATGGAGGTGGTTCTTGATATGAATCTGATGTCGCTTATATTTAAAGGGGATATATTGTAGTTTTGGCATAAACAGATGGTGGAGTCCACCATTATTGGAGGATCCTCCATATCTGTTATGGGAGATCTCATTATCCACCATCATATATTGCATCCAACCTATCTAACATGTAACCAAGGAAAGGAGATAAGGTCTACATGCCATAATTATTATATGATATACATGGTATGTGGGGTGGCAGGTTCGTTGACCTTGCCACCGATTCATTAAATTTTTTTGTTTATATATATTGTTATAGTATCATATCACCATGGTAATTGTGAGGAGGTCGATATTTGATCCCCAAACCTATCCCAAACTATTATAAGTTATACCATTGCGCCAAGGAAGGTATGATTGAATTTTATGTAGCAAACAAAGCTTTTCTGCAGTGACAGGCCAGCGGGATGACAAAATTTTGGAGAGACATTCTGAGAAAACAAGGAAGCCTTTTTCAAATACGAAAGTTGCTACAGAATCCAAAGATAGATTAGAATACAACAGAGTCATTTTGGATTATATTTGAAACATTTTATATTTACTTTTTATGATTTTTAAAATTTTAATAAAAATGCCTCCCTGTTAAAGGTTGGGCCCAGAGAGGTAGGCTTGAAGATATCCAAACTTCATTATCATCACGATGGTGTTATTTTCCTTTTTGTAGTATGTTTATTTTGCTACAATTTTTCTTTCAAGTTTCCTATGACAATTAAATTAAGCTCTTTTTAATGTTGTTTTTTAATTACATGGATACACTTTTAAAATTTTATTCAACCAATATCGATTTCAATCGATATTCAGATCAATTGGTATTGGAGGTAGTTATTGATATTTTGGTTTAATTTTGCATGATAACAAGGAATAAGTCAAGACGTGGTGAAGAATAAATTTTTGACAGAGATCCAGAAGTTGGCTCAAGAAGAAGCACAACTCGAGGAGAAGAGATGTATGAAGAAGGAAGAGGTGATCATACTTTCGGATTTGATGCAGGATTTGTGGATTCTTTCATGACCTTGCGAGCCATGGTTGAGGAGATGTATCGTGAGTTAAAAAAGGAAAATTAAGAGGATAGTCACAAAGGTGAAGAAGTAGAAGGCCATAAATATGAAAAACCATCTGATTCAAGTAAAAGGATAGAAATTGATGATGATAAAAAATATCCTTTTTTTCCTCTTTTTGGTGGTCAACCTAAACCATATTCTCCAAAACCTTTGCTTAAATTTGATGTGAAATTTTACTTACTCGTGTATAATGGTTAAATCGATGCTGAGAAACATGATAATTGGATTAGAGAGATGGAGGTGTATTGTAGTGTGCAACATATTTCTGACGATGTGGTCAAGATTCGATTCGCTTCGCTTCATCTAGAAGGCACCACACTCATCTAGTGGCAAAGTAAGTTACAACATGGGACTCAACATATTGGTAACACTTTTCCATCATGGAGTGATTTTGTTTCTAAACTTAGAAATAAATTATACCCGTTGGGATATAAGGAGAAATACTTAATAGAATGTAAAATTCTTAAAGTTAAGAAAGGAAAATCATTGTAGGAATACATAGACAAATTTTGCAAGAAGGCACTAATGCTTGATATTCCCTTACATACACAAAAAATCTAATGAAATATATAGGAGGATAACCTGAATATATTCGTAATACTATATTCATGTTTAGTCCTTCAAACCTAGACGAAGTGGTTGTTCAAGCAACATACATTGAAGCAGGAAAATCTAGAGTTGATGTATCATCAGAATCAACATAAAGAAAAGAGGGCAGAGGCAAGGGAAAATCCAAGAGGAAAAATTCCATTACGATGGAAGAGGAGAAGGTCTCTTGCAAGCATTGCAAGAAGGAAGGGAATGATGAAGAACATTGCTGGTAGTTACACCCTCACAAACAACCAAAGTGGTTTAAAGGAAAGAAGGGTAAGCAAAAATTTGCAACAACAATAACACCAACAGATTTGGGTTTAGAATCAAGAGATGAGGCTCAAATTGTAGTAGTTTGGAAAGTAAATTTGATGATGGTAATGATTATGATAGTTTATGTGATATATAAAAATTCAAATGATTTCATGTAAGGTCATTATGAAGCATAATAAGATCGACACTTTGTTCGATAGTGGATCTCAAGCTAATATGATTTATGAAAAAGTGGTTAAGCATTTGGGATTAAAAACTAAAAATCATCGTAGACCTTATACACCAAATGGGATGAGTAAAAAGCATAAATTTCCTGTAACTAAGAAATGTATCTTACAATTTGCAATCACGTCTCAATTTTTGGATAAGCTCATATGTCGTGTAGTGCCACTATATCCATTTGGAATGTTCTTAGGTAACCCTTATTTATATGATGGAAAGAAAATTTTCTATAGGGAACCGAATCAATATCACTTGTTTAAAATGGGAATTGAATATATTGTGCATTCTCATCCTATAAATGCAATGAAATATTTTCAAATAGTGGAACAATTAAAGAGGGAAGTTTATGCAAGTAAAACTATGTTTATACCATCAACGAAACTTCAGCATAAAACAACTAAAACAAATCATAAATATGTGGTTAAATAATCTGAAATTGTACAAGTATCATTGCATGATAAGTTGAGTTGTGTTCTAGTTATGGAGAGTTAGCAGGGTACAATTTCATTTATGTTAATATGTTCATTGTTATTATTCAACTTGCTTCTTTTCAATAGTATGTGGGTTATAACAACAAACATGGATGTAGATATGGATTGAAAATGGAACAATGTGCTTTGTAATTTTTATGTTGTACTAATGATTGTGTGGATGAGTAACATCTAAAGATTCAAACAGGTTGGCCCAAAGATACTGGGTAGGTGGAGAGACATTGTCTTCACGTTCAAACAATATAGAAAACCTTTTAGTTGTCCAAAAGGTCATAGTGGTGAGGAATGATAAGCAATGATCTGAATGATCCAAAATTCCAGAAAATGCTCGAAAATAAAAGTTCACATATTATTTTGAAACCAACTTCATTGCATAGATTTCATCTTTCTGAATCCAACACGACTTGAATGAACAAAATCTGACTTCATATGAAGAAGTTATTCAAGGTCAAAGTTCTGGGTAGGATGGGAAAAAAGTCAAAGGTCAACACTCCAGATTCCATGGGTTAACAATCAATGCATGGTTCTGACAGTCAATGTTCTAGGCTCACGATTCTGGCTGACATGTGTCACTTCCAGAATTTGAAAATTTTCATTGTGTGGTTGGTTGATTTTGGACCAATCCTGAGGTGACACGTGGCCCTATCAAACGACCACACATGGCCTTGAAAAAATGGTAAAAATTGTGTTTAGAAGATCGATGGAATGTACAAGATTTGATCCTACGACCTCTCAGAAATAAATCTGATGCCTTACCATAAGTATATGGAGGTGGTTCTTGATATGAATATGATTCCGCTTATATTTAAAGGGGATATATTGTAGTTTTTTCATAAAACAAAAGGCAGAGCCTGCCATTGTTGGCGGCTCCACCATATATGTAATGGGAGGTCTCATTATCCACTAGTGTATGTTACATCAACAATATCCAAGACATAACCAAGGCAAGGAGATAAGGTCTACATGACATAAGGATTATATTATATATATGGTATGTGGGGTGGCGGGTCCGTTGACCCTGCCACGGACTCATTAAAAGAATTTTCCTATATATATTATTATAGTATCATGTCACCATGGGATTGGCAGGGAGGTCAGGATTTTATCCCCCAAAATCTTCCAAGCTATTATAAAATTCTACCATTGTGCAAAGAAAGGTACAATTGAATTTTATGCATTAGAAAGCGATTTTATGCATTGACAAGCCAACGGGATAACAAAATTTTGGAGAGACATTCCGGGCAAACCAAGAAGCCCTTTTCAAATACAAAAGTTTCTACGGAAACTAGATATAGAGTAGAATACAACATAGTCATTTTTTATTGTATTTGAAAATAATTTATATGTACTTTTTATGAATTTAGAAATTCTAATAAAAAGGCATCCCCATTAAAGACTGGGCCTGGAGAGGTAGGCTTGAAGATGGCTGAATTTCATTATCAATGTGATGGTGTTATTTTCCTTTGTGTAGTATGTTTATTTTGCTACAAATTTTCTTTCAAGTTTCCTATGACAGTTAAATTAAGCTCTTTTTAATGGTGGTTTTTAATTACATGCATACACTTTTAAAAATTTATTAAACCAATATCAATTTTGATCGAGATTCAGATCATGACTACGCATAACAATGATTCAACTTTGTGATGGATTTATACAATGATTGAGGCTCATAAAAATTTATCAAACCTTTGAGTGATAATGTTAGTCCATAGATGAACCTTTGGACAACTGTAGGAATATTCTAGTGTACTCATCATATAAAATGGAACCCATGTTCATCTCATAAAACTCCTCTGGAAAATACTACTTCATACTCCTCCTAAAATGATGTTGGCGGTAATGACGATGAAGTCTCCTGGAACTAGATCTAGAATAAAATCCATGAGATCTGGCCCACCTCTTGTTTGTATCCAAATTTCTTCCACCTCTTATTGTATCATCTATGTCCAACATATATCCTTATTAAGGCATGCTACCATATGCCCCATTAGTCATTTCCTCTTGTCCCTCGCTAATTCTTGGAGTTCCCTGTCTCTGTAAATCTGTGAGGCTCTGAAGAATGGCTGCATTAACTTATGATTTCTTTTCTTGAGCTCTAGCAAGTCTTTCTTGCAACATACCATGTTAGATAAACCAAATAGACGACATGATAAAAATCATACCTTAGTGTATTTTAGGGGAGCCTATATCATCTGCAAAATTAATCTAGATTATCATGATATAACTACACAAACATATCAACTCATACATAAATAAGGTCATGATATCAATAAGAGTAACTAGATAACATTCTTACATGTTAAACTCATAAAAAGCTGACATGCATGCATAACAATCACATTTGCACAATTTAGTCCATATTAGTATGACACAACATCACAAGTATAACGAACGATACATGAATATCACACTCATAACCATTTGCACAGGCTAATATAGATTATCATGATACATAATAATATCAAGAACTTAACTACAAAGACAATAACCATCATGCATATGACTGCAATGCATATAACAACAAGTTATTATCATGCATGACTAACTGATGCACATGCATATGACCGCAATAATCAACTAACATCTATCATGCATGTAACCACAAGAAAAATCGAATGATAGGCATGCATATAATTGTAATGCATATAACAACCATAAACCATCATACCTACATGCCAAGCATACCCGAGTGTTGCAACCTCGCCCTGATACCAATTTCTAATGCCTCCTCCCACAGCTACTGAAATTCACAAGCTCACCAGGTTAAACATGAGATGATTGTAACTATGATATGAATTGAACTCTAAGTTATAGTTATAGAGGTGGGGCCGACAAACTAACAACTTATAGACATCCCTCATGAACACTAGATCATCCATAACTTAGTCCACAACCTTTGATGATTAGATCCTGAGTTGGAAATCATTTTCGACAAGATTAACTCCCAACTACACGAACAACATAGCATGCATGTGATTATGATCCTCCAACTCCATGCATAGGCCTGCATCCATGCGGTTGTGACTTATAAGTTTCAGTTCTAAGCATGCAGTGCCAGGATTTGTGCCACCTTTTCAGGCTAGCCTCCAGACCAATGGAAAAATTTTCCTCTAACTTTCCATAATGAAATAAAAGGTAATGACAAAGAAAACCATTGAAAACTCAAGCGAAAAATTTATGTACACGTGTAAATCATGATAGACATTTTGTCAACCATTTGGTAAACATATAAGATAATGTCATGAATGTATATATGATCATAAACTGCTAATATTCATATAAGAATCACCAAGAAGGATTTAAAACCTCTATAGCTATATGGAATAATACTTATTAGCCCATGCATTCATAAACCATTAATTAACTTATAGAAAAAATGACAAGAGTTATAGACATCATACATCATATAACCGACATATAACCAACAAATAACCAACTGCATAGGAACCACAAAAAATCATCCATAATGTCATCACGATAACCAATACAAGTGCTAATAAATCACAATAGGAAAATAACTCCTATTATCATATGAAAATACCAACGAAGTCAGGAACTTCCATGTACCACCCAGCCATAAATTGGGTTGAAGCAAATCTCTCTTTCAACAAATCACCCATGCATGATATTCCAAGCATGAATGTGGGATATGATGGAATAAACTAATAAAAAACCAAACCAGGGCTTCCAAAGGCCAAACCCCCTCAACCCTTAACCACAATGATTCGACCTCTATGGTACAAAAATCACTAACATCAACCATATCGCTCTTTTACCAAGTTTTCTGGGGTGCAAGGAACTAGTAGCTCAACCCACAACCTTCCAAGGCTCAAGAGTTCTTGTTCCAACCATGGCTTCAGGGACGTGTAACTCAACCCACTAAGGGCTCTAGATAATTTATCCCAAACTATGAGTTCGAGAACTAGTAAATCACCCCAAACTATTATAGGGTTTACAAATGAAGACATTTCTGCAGCCTCAAGAGTATTGGGATACCCTGCGAAACGATTATGTAGAGATGACCCAAGAAGCATTAGAAGCCATGAAAAATAATCAGAGGAATTCCATTTTGTAACTAAGAGAGAAAGAACACAGAGCCAAATGTTGGATATAGAACTTGTTATGACTCTATCTTTGATAAGATAGCCAACGCATCAACAAAAAAATAAGGTTGTGATATTTTGAAATCTACGTAGCAATGTAATGATACAGTGAGTACCATTAAATTGCAGAATTTGGGAGCTTAGTTCGAAAATTTGGAGATGAATTACACAAAGAATGTGGACCATTTCATGACTAGAGTCATGGGCATAGTTAATCAAATCAAACTCATTGGTGAAACCATTACAGATCAAAATATTATTTAAAAATTCATTCGAATCCTACCCAAGAAATATTACATGGTTGTGATAACCATTCTGGAATCCAAAGTTTTTATAAATTTCTCAGTAGAATAGTTAACTGGATCACTTTTAGTACACAAAAAATACTTAACCTGACAGAAGATTCCATGGAACAAGATTTCAAATAATAACTCTCTCCTCGAAGATTTAGAGGCAGAGGATATATTGGTAGCAACATGCGAGGTAGAGGTAAAGGTAGAGGTATATCATAACATCATCATGCAGTAGAGCAGTCGAGACCATCAGTTCCAATTTGATCGTCAGTAATGGAAACACATTCTTCATCTTCAACTTCAACTTCAACTTCCTCATTTTCAAAAGTAACATGTCTACCTTTACTATATTGATCCCTTTGATATAGTCTTGTAGCATCATGAAATACATTTTTTTACTTTTTTCCCATATATTCTTCTTCATGTTCATGAAAAATGGAGACAACATTCATAATATCTCTCTCTATATAATAGATTCTCCCAACATAATTGAAATTCTATAAGAAAAATCTTGTCAAAAAAAATATAATATGTCAATAATAACTAAGTTATTTAAAATATAATGATACAGTTAGAATAACGCAAACACATAAGTGTAAATAAAAATACTTACAATCTTTTGTGCAATGTTATGTACGATTTGTTTGCATATCCTTGAAGAACCTTCCCCCGTGTTATAAATCGCCAACGTAAAATGATATCTAAGCTTATCATATGACTTGGGAAATTTTGAAAGTATATAAACATTTCTAGAATTCAGAAAAATATATAGGTCTAGTACTTTTCCCACCAGCTCATAACTTGCAACATCAAAATTCTTACTAGCATATAGATATAATTTTAGAGCTTCACCTTCCATATCTTTCAGAAATAATTCATATTTTGTATGATTCACTTCTTTTGATTTCTTCTAGTATGAAACCAACTTATTTTCTTTTGAAGCGACATCTCTTATATTTTCAGTAATTAACTGAGGTGGAATTCATTCAGCAGAATTTTTTGAGGACCCACCTACAACTTTAGATAATGCAATGGTTGAATTTGGCCTAGAATGATTGACATAATCCTTCCTTGATTCCATTTTCTTGCAAACATATATATGTACTTATAAATTAGTAAATCATAAAAAAAAAATCTTATGTAAACAAAACAAACGAAAAATTAAATAAAAACTAAAACACACTAGAAACATGTGCATCGCCTCAAGGTTTAGTTTGAATTTAGATTCATCCAAAATACCAAAATGTAAAACCAATTACTTTAAAAATATATATATTTTTTTACAATTTCTCCCTAACCCCAACTGTAAAACATACTTCTTCTTTTTTATAGGTCATATCCCCAACCCCCCTGGAAAAGATTTTTTTTTTTTTGGGTTGATTATCAAAATCGACCCCCTAAATTCTAAAACAAGTTCCTTTAAAAAATGTTTTTTTTTTTTTTTTACATTTTCTCCCTGACCTTACCCAAAAAAAAAAAAAAAAAAAATCTTACATCTCATCTCCCTAACCCCCTGGATTTTTTTTTTTTTCTTTTAATATTTTGGGAGTTGGTTCTAAGAATCAACCCCATGCCTTGATTTTGAGAATGGAACCCCTACTCCGATTCTGAGAATCGATCCCCCTGCATGTCAAGGGGTCGATTCGTAGAATGAGCCCCTAGCCAGGCAGGGGGCCTGAATCTCAGGTCATTGGGCTCTGACGGATTCCCACCCATGGGCGCCTCCGCCCACAGCACGGTTGACACATGTCCGTTGTGTTGCGGGTAGACGTACCCATAGGTGGGTGTCCACCCAAGCCCAACGATGCCCGAGAGCTGTCGTTGGGCTCAAGCGAATGCCTGCCCGTGGGTGCATCTGCCCACAGTACGACCACCCTAGGGAAAGTGGGCGCACCCTCCCACCCACCATGTCTATGTGGATTTTTTAATTTTTTTTATAATAAATTTATTTTAATTATTTTTTTATGGTTATTTGGATGTAAAAAAAATTGATTTTTTGGCATCTAATAAATAATTTTCGTCAAATTATTCATTGAATGGTCCAAGTAGAAGGGGAACTAACCTTTCAAAAGCGAGAATCTCCCATTGACCATGTTGCTGCTCCAAAAAATCGTTCCAAGTTTTTAGATAAAACCTCGATAAATTTGGATGTGATGTGAGGAATAGTGACAATGAAAGTTCTTATAAAGCGGAAATTATGGAATTTCTTTTCCGCAAGGTGAATGTGGGATAAAAACTATGATAAATATTAAAAAATAAATTTTATAACTAAGTAAATGTTATACATTTAATTAAGATTATTTGAATTTGGAAAAAAATATTAAAAGAAAAATATGTAGAAAAGTTAAATTGAAATTACGTTCAATATTCAAGATAATATTTTAGTAGAAAATTTTAAAATAAATCATAGAAATAAAATTTCGATGGACATACTTCACGCTAAATTTTTTTGGCGAAAAATTTTAGAGGGAAATTTTGGAGGGAAAGTTTGGAGGGAAATTTTCATTCTTTCAGCTATATATTATCATTGGGAGAGAGATCAATTGCATCATTCAACATATTTTGTTTGAATGTTATGGATTCCTCTAATACTGAAGTTTCATATTATGAAGCATCAACATATTCGTCACATAGCAACTCTATTCATATTGATGAATATAACAAGAGAAACAGTGGCAAAGGGCAGGATGAATAATTTCAAATAAATAGAGAGTCAAATTTTCCACTTAGTCCTAATCCTATGGAATATGAAAATATCAGTAAGGAAGGCCAAGATGAAGGTTTTCCAAAAAATAGAGACTCACAATTTCCACTTATTCTTAATCCTAAGGAATTTTAGAGCGATAATGAAGATGGCAGGATGAATAATTTTCAGTGAATAGAAACTCACATTTTCCACTTAGTCCTAATCCTAAGGACTATGAGAGAAATAGGATAAATGGAAAGATGTAGAATTTTTAGTGGATAGAGAGTCACATTTTCCACTTACTCCTAATCCTCAGGACTATGAGAGCAATAGTGATGAATGGCAGGATGTAAAATTTACAGTGGATAGAGAGTAACATTTTCCACTTACTCCTAATCCTAAGGGCTATGAGAGCAATAGTGATCAATGGCAGGATGTAGAATTTTCAGTGGATAGAGAGTCACATTTTCCACTTAGTCCTAATCCTAAGGACTATGAGAGAAATAGTGATTAATGGAAGAATGAAAAAATTTCAGTAAATAAAGAGTCACATGCTCCACTTAGCCCTAACCCTATGTACGTTGAGAGTAGTGACGAATGGCAGGATGAAGAATTTCCAATAAATCAAGAATCTAAATTTCCACTTAGTCCTAATCATATGGACTATGAGAGCAACAGTGATAAAGGCTAGGATGAATAATTTCCAATAAATTGAGAGTCGAAATCTCTACATAGTCCTAATCCTATGGACTATGAGAGCAGCAATGATGAAGGGCAAGATACACATGGTGAAGAATATCCTCGAAGTCAGTATTTCGATATCACAGATAATGGTATTGAAAATTTTTGTGTTTCCGAAGATGCCAATGAATGTTTTTCAAACAATGATGGTGGTGAGTTTCCTAAATATATTTAAAATTATCATAACAAGAATATTATTCCTCCTAATGATGATGGAAATGCTTGTTTAGAGAATTATGAAATGATGGAGATGTAGCCAGCAAATATTGCATCTAGGAGTAGGAGTAGATCTTTTTGTATCAATTCAATATGTTCAAGTTATACAAGGGGTAGAGTAGAATATCTCCCGAGAAGAATTTCTATCAGTGATCTCATTTCAAGTGACTGTTGTCAAAAGTATTGCTGGAAACATACGGATTTCAAGTTGGCTTTGGAGAAGAGGAAGAACTATTTGGCAATGACTAAAAGCATGCAGAATTCATATTTAGTGGGGTGCATGAAATCTACACTGGGCTGTTATTATTATCATATTGGTTCTTTATTGCTCTATAGAAATTATTTCAAAATGTTTCATTAAATTGGTAATTGTCGTCTATCAAGAATCTAAGATAATTTGGAAAATGATCCTACATATTATTCAGAATTTCATCATAAACGAGAGTTTGGGCCACTAGAAAACACTGCAATGTCATGGCTGCAATAATTATTTTCCAAACATGGAGACTATTTTCCAAATAGATATATAATACATATTCCATATAATTTCTCAAGACAAGAAATCTACAACTTATACAAGGAATATGCAAAAGGTGTTGAAGGAAATGGTCGTTTTATTACATATCAATATTTAATGCATATATGGAGGAGAGAATTCAACAATGTTCATATTCCTAAGAAGAGATGGATGGGGGTTTGCAGTACATGTGCTTATCTAAAATAAAAAAGGGATATATGTCAAGGAGTAGAAATGGGTAAGCATTCATAACATTATTCTTTTAAATTGTATAGTTATCAACTATGAAAATATATTTATTAATAGGTTTATTTTATGTTATGAATAGATTCCATTGTCAAATAACTTCAAGAGCATTGCGAATAGAAAACAAGTGAAAGGAAAAAGTTTTATAAGCATAGAAAGAAGTGTTATAATCCAAATAAATATTTGGGTTTGATAATTGATAGTATGGACCCGAAGAAAACACTTCTACCACATTTTGTTTGCACACCCAAAACTTTGTAGGAGGAAAATTTTATCTAGTTTCACTTGGTCGGTTGTATGGTATTCAATGGGAAAATGCCGCCAAGAGTTTACTTCACAACTCCAAATATTCATACTAATGGAAATATGACAATAACCATAATTCATGAGGTTGTTTCTCATTGATGTGGTAATCTTCCTGAAATTTTGTATCTACAATTAGATAACACTTGTTGCAAAAAAAAATCAGATTGTTTTTGGATATCTAAACATGCTTGTTGAATTGAGAATTTTTCATCAGGTAAAGGTTGGTTTCCTTCTTGTTAAGCACACTCACAACCATATTTACCAAATGTTTAATCATTTTTTAGTAACATTGAGGAGGAAGGATGTTGGGAGTTTTCCATAATTAATTGAATGTATTAAGAAATCATATATTGGAGAGCCTATTTTTCATGTGTTAGAAACTATTGAAATGCGAAGGTTTATTATGGGATCGCATGGTGAGGAGAAATGCATTGAACAACTTAATGAAATTAGCTTCCAACATCAATTTCGTATCAAAAAAATTCATGGGAAAACACTTATATGGGGCAAGAAGTATTCAAATACTGTAGAATGGGCAACGTAATCAGGTTTGGAATTTTTGAAGTTCATTCCAGATCATCCAATATTTGCGTCAAATATATTTTTATTACAATGAGTTGGTGAAGTTCATAATGCACGAAGGCAGAAGAGAGATATAGATTATTCTGAATTCCTGGAATAAATTAAAAAATCCATTAGATATACATATGGGTACTTTGATGTTGTTGATTCAGTTTGGTGGGAGTCCTTTTTCAATGATCACAGTGATGTCCTTTCAAGACTAGCAAATGGAGATATGCTTTTGAAGATTCCATTTATTTGGGCACAAAATGTGTCAAATTAACAGGAGGAAACAAACATTATAACAACAACAATCACAAGGTATTATTAATTATACACAGGCGGAGGAAAGAGAAATGTATATCAGTTCCAGAAGATCTCATGCACAATGTGAAGCCATGGAAGTCCTTTATAGGGGTTCAATATAGAATATTAAGGAGGTTTGCATTATCATATTGTTAGCACATGAAATCCACATGGCTATCCATTTTGGGTTTCCAAGGATATAAAGGTCATTACAAAAAATGAAGATATTATAGGTGTTGAAGTACATTGGTATGCCAAAAACACACACCCATTCAATGGTCTGTACAAGCCAAATATGGTAGTTGATAAAACATTTGGAGGAAAGTGCAAAAGAAAGGGAATAAATATAAATCGTCGTTGCACATACCTCATAAAATTGGAGGAAGTTGACATACTTATTTATGGCTTCAATTTAACAAAGAGAGGAACTCTTCCCTCCTGGACGATAGAGATTCTTAAGAGGTTGCTACTAGAAGAAACAGTGTTGAGATGGAAATATACTGAACCCAGTCGAAGATATAGAATATTTCTGAAACCTCAAGTAGTGGGCATGCATGTTGACTCAGATGGGGCACTAGTTAATGAAAGAGAAGAATATGGAACATATTCATCTTTATCCAGTCATTCATCTAAAGATGTGAATTATGATGGTGTGCAATAAAATATGAGTGATTTTGAATAATTTTGTAAGACAATTGATATAAATGATGTTTGCATTGAGCAATGAAAATGATATTTTAACTTCCATATGATATTACATGAAGTTATGAGTCATTTTTATGTTTGTTGGATTATATTCTTTAAGTATGATGAATTCATTTTTATAAATATTCACATTGCAATAATAACTTGGAGAAATAATTTATGTTTCAATGGGTTATTTTAGTCATATAATTTGTTCTTAATATCATGGTTGAAATATGTTCAAAAGTTAATGTTTTTAATTCTATGGGTCAGAAATTGTGAAATATCTTTTATCTTTAACATTATGGTTGAAAACAATTGAAATTTTAGGGATTTTTAGTGTCAAGATATTATATGTTAAACGAAATGGATAAAAATATTTAGAATTTAAATGTGTTTAATATCCCATTATTTTATATTTAACATCATTACCAAAAATATTTTTAAATTGTACCTAGAAAATAAAAATGGTATTCTAGCACCAACATTAGTGTGTTTTTTCCATTTATTTGGTGCATGCAAATTGGTTTTACTACCATTTAAAAAAAAAAATCAAATTAACCCTGAAAAAAATAAAACCTCATTTTGGAATACACATTTTTCGTTTTTGGGTTGTTTTACATGTTTTTGGTGGTTTTTTCGGCTAGAGTTCTCGTTTTCAGTTTATAGTTCCATTTTCAAATTTTACGTTCTTATCATTTGGGGTCCTTGTTGCAGTCACAATTATTCTGCTTGATTTTTCCCTTCTTATTTCACATTTCCTTAAGTTAAACATAAACATGTGTCCTTGATCAGACATTTGACTCACACTTATTGGGTTATGGTTCATATATTCAATGAGAAAAATATACTCTAGCATGGAATTGTTATTTCTAAGCTTAATTGTATACTTTATTATGAATTTAGCTGAGACATGATTTCCAAATCATATTGTTCCATATTTTTCTTCCTAAAAAGAGAAATATTTTTCTAATCACCTCTCATATGTGTTGACAATCTTGTAGGTTTTAACCTTGTATAGAAATTACCTGCAAACACATTCGTATAGCAGAAAAATATACAATGGCGAGAAAATAAAATAAGTATACACATATGCAAACCCCATGCACAAAAACCATGATTAGGTATTTCCACCATCTCTGGGTCTACCTCCCATCCTTTGATCCACCAAACTATTATTGGGTTCACATAAAAAGTCAAGGAAATAACATTTAACATATACCCAATATTCTCCCACTTATTGTTTTCTTTCCACATAGGGCATCATAAGAGAGATTAGTCATTTATCCATGGCCTGCACTGCCCATTTTTTATCTACACGAATAAAACTTCTCAGTTCTCACAAACTTTGTCAATGCATCTGCAACATTCTTCAAAGTGTCCACCTTTAGTAGCAACACCTTTTTCTCTTCAACCATATCCCTCACAAATTAATACTAAACATCAATGTACTTTGTATTTGAATGATAAGTAGGGTTCTTTTCCAATAAAATTTCACTTTGGCTATCACAGTCTATCCTTAAAGCTCATTATGCCAACCCCATACTTGAACACAATCTCTGGAACCAAACTGCTTCCTTGCTTGCATGAGTGGATGCCATGTATTCAACCTCTATAGTTGAAAGTGCCACCATAGACTATCTCTTTCTCATCCAAATGACTACTTCTTCAAATAGTTTAAACACATACCCACTTTTATATCTTATGTGATCTAGATATCTATCCTAGTCTACATAAAAAGGCCACAAATGTACAAATTTTTTTCCAATTTTGGTCTTCCTTGGTAGCACAAGCCCTAATCACTAGTACCACGCAAATATCTGAAAACTGATCAATACTCCCACTACATGTGAAATTTTTGTTCTAATACATACTAGTGCATACATCAGGCTACCAACTACACTGGCATATGAAACACGAGGCATCTCCTCTTCTTCTTCTTGTATCTAGGGACATTTTTTTGTACATAATTTTACACCTACATGAATAGGAAGCTTCATTTATTTAACATCCTTCATATTAAAGCTTTGCAAAATTGTCTCAAAATACTTCCTTTGGTTTAACCAGAGCTTCCTATTTTCTTGATCTCGTTTAATTTCCATGCCCAAAATATTTTTTGCAACACCAAGATCCCTCATGTCAAATTTGGAGGACAATTGGGTCTTCAAATCGTGGAAAATTTATTTGTCATTTTGAATCAACAACTTATAATCCACATGCAAGATAAAATAAATAACATGCTCACCCATTAATTTAAAATAAACATAGTGATCCACTTTTCTCCTTGTGAATCCAAGTCCCCATATTTATATGTGTATCAAATTTATGATACCAGATCCTTTGAGAATATTTTAATCCATACAAAGTCATTTTTAACCTACATACTAGTTCCTTCTTACCCGTCACCGCAAAGCTTCTAGGTTGCTTCATGTAGATATCTTCTTCCATATCCCCATGAAGAAATGATGTCTTGACATCCATCTCTTCTACCTCAAGATAAAAGAAACAAAAATATATAAAAGTAATATAATAGAAGATAACTTGGAAACATGAGAAAAAATATCACCAAAATCAGTTCCTAACACTTGGGAATAACCTTATGCTACCAACTGAGCTTTGTATTTCTCCAATGTTCCTTTTTCATTCATATTCTTCTTAACCACCCATTTAATTCCAATGGGTTTCCTTCCCTCTAATGACTACACTAGATCCCAAGGCTCATTTTTGTCCAAAGATGCCATTTCATCAAACATGGCCTCTTTCTAGAGTTTACCATGCTTTGTATCCACTACTTCCCTAACATTTCATCATTAGTAATAGACAAAGAAATTTTTTAGCATAAAGTAGATGGAATATACCTCTTTGGTTCTTTTCTCTCTTGAAATTATCTTCTCAAAACTGGATTTTGTGGCTCTTTCTCTTCTGATTCTTGTTCTATTGTAGAGTTTGATTCTTCCTCCTTCAGTTCAAACTCTATCTTTTTAGGTTCCTTTGGTAGGAATTCATGTTTAATAGCATCCTTTACCTCTATAAACACCACATCTTGATTGTACACAACCTTCCTTATTTAAGAGTTCCAAATCTTATAACCTTAAAACCATCCTTACACCCAATAAATATGCACCTTTCAGATTTACTATCCAACTTGGTTATTTTCTCCTTTGTAAAGTGTACATATGCATCCTAATTGAATAAGCTAATATGTGAAAGAGAGGGTTTATTACCATTCCATACCTCATGTGGAGTCTTATCCTCCAGTATTGATGAAGGTTATCTCTTAAAAAAATAACATGTAGTCTCCACTACCTCTCCCCATAATTCCTATCCTAACCGAGCACCATTCATCATGCTTCTTCCCTTTTCCATCAACGTCCTATTCATGCTTTCTACAACTCCATTTTTTTGAGGTGCGTATGGAGTAGTCTTGTTTATTCATATACCACACTTCTTAGAAAAAAATTTAAATTCCTTCTTGCAAAACTCTCCACCATTATCTGTCCTCAACATCTTGATATTATTCACTGTCTAAGTTTCCACTAGAGCTTTAAATTATTTAAACTTGTCAAATACTTCATATTTATTCCTGAGGAAATGTATCTAGGTATTACTTGAGAATTCATCTATAAATGACACAAAGTACATAGACTTACCCCATGGTGGAATTGTCATAGGTTCAAACACATCACTGTGCACAAGCTCTAATATGTGGTTCTCCCTCTTAGCATTTGAAGGGAAACGCACCCGATTTTTCTTCCCATACACAAAATGTTTACATAAATCAAAATACAAAGAGTAATTATATATACCTTCTATCATACCATTACAAGGTAGTATTCGAAGACCCTTCTCTCCACTTTTATTAACCACGGAATTGTTGCAACCATCAATAACAGTCCTAACCATAATATTATACATTGTTCCAATTTTAACTCCCCACATCAGTACAGGTGCTCCCCAAACCATCTTGTAGCTAACATTCCCAAACATGGTTTTTAAACCTGCATCATCCATATTTCTTACATAAATATGATTTCTGGCTAATGAAGGAATATGTAGAACACCAAGAAGTGTTCTAATCCTTCCACCTTGCAAATTTATCTTGAATTTTCTACATCTTGTTATTCTAGCCTTCCTATCGTCCCCTAGGAAGACATCACCACCATGGTCCATCATATTTCTCGTACTCGTAGAACCACTCCCTATTGGGAGTTAATGGAAGGATGGACTTGATAAAATAAACATGCCTAATTATCTACATGTGTACTTGAAGAAGAATCCAAATACACATACCCACCATCATTAGAGGTGGCCTTCGCCTCTACAGAAGGAGCATCATTAAATCCATTTAGTTTATCAGGAGCTTTGGATCTACAGTCCTTTTTGTACTGCCCTTCTTTTCCGCATTTTTAGCATACGTTTACAATGTTTCCTGGTGATTTAGATCTCCCACTGGAGGACTTGTTTTTTTTTATGTTATGGGACTGTCCTCTCACAGACAAGGCATCTCCATTCTGGCTTTGCATATTTTTCCATCTCATCTCTTCCAATAATAAGGATAATACTATTTCATCAAACTTCAAGGTAGTTGTATTGCTACCTATTGCAACACCGAGCCTATTGCACGCATCTAGTAGAGAGCACAAAAAACTAAATTTTTAATATCAACATATAACAATTGTCTTACCACAGTATTAAAGGTGCTCTGATGCCCTGTCACCGAGTATCCATCCTTCATCCTCAAGTTATACAACTTTTTCCATAGGAATAGTTTGTTCACCAAAGAATTAGATTGACACAAAGTCCCTAACTTTTCCCACAAAAAAATTTTCATAGCTTCCCATGATACATTCAAGAATAATTAATTTTAGAGACACATATTTTTCCCTTCACCTTCTAATCTAGCTTCACCTAGTCTCCTACCGACATTCTTGTTGGTGCCGAACTAGGATCTACAATAATCCACTAATATCGTTTGACAAACATATCCTCCATCTTGAGCTTCCACAACTCAAAACTCTGACCATTAAATTTATCTATTTCTATCTTACCATTGGTCACCATCTTCTTTCACCAAAATAATTGATCTTTTATATCTTCCACTAAACAAGATCTACCATAGGCCCGAGCAAAAAGCCTCAACAGAAAAGGCGTCCGCTTGAAGTCGAAACAACTTTGATACGAAATTTAGGTTTTAACCCTATACATAAATTACCTTGAAATTGATTCTTAATATATATATATATATATATATATATATATATAGTGGCAAGAACATAAAACAAATATACACAAATATTTTCCTTTCGATCCCAAAATTGGGACTATTATTTAGTTTTTCATTATGTTCCTTTCAATGTTACAATACACACACACACACACACATATCTATGTCGAAACATTCATAAAATCCAATCCACTAACCCTAGATTAGAACATAATGGTATTTCCCTTGACCAGATCTAGAAAATACCATGGGAAGAAAACCATCATGCCCAAAACCATGTCCAAACCCCATGCACAAAATCATGGTTAGGTACTCCTGCCATATTTTGGTATGCCCCCCATCCTTGGGTCTACCCAAATACTATTAGATCTGCATAAAAAGTCATGGAAAGAACATAACACATACCCAACACATCCACTATTGAAATACCATACACTTTTATTGGTTTTATCCTTTAAGGAAATCACACAATTTTCATCCTTATTCTTCTATAATCTTGAAGTTTCTTTTGGAGGAACATTGTTTCATGCTTTGTATGCCCTTATTTTCCGCTTTCTCAGCATACATTTACAAATTTTATTGGAGATTTAGATCTCCTACTTGAGGATTTATTTTTGTTTATGTTCTGGGACCGTCTGCTCACATACAAGGCATCTCCATTCTGGTTCTCCATATTTTCTCATCACATATCCTCAACAATAAGGATGAGACTATTTCATCAATCTTCAACATATTTGTATTTCAACCTATAGAAACAAATAGAATATCCCACGAATCTATTAGAGAACAGAACAAACTAATGCACTTATCTTCATATGAAATTCTAATATCAACATATAAAAATTGTCATATCACATTATTAAAGGTGCTCATATGCCCTCCCATTAAGACTCCATCCTTCATCCTCAGGCTATACAAATTTTTCCATAGGAACATTTTGTTCACCAAAGAATTAGGTTGACACAAAGTCCGTAATTTTTCCCACAAAGCCTTTTTCATAGCTTCCCTTGATACATTTAACAATACAAAATTTGAGAGACCCAATCATATTATTCTCTTCGCCTTCTGATCTAGCTTCATCGAATCTCTTACAGACATTCTTGTTGGTTCCTAACTAGGGTCTCCAATAATCCACTAATATCAGTTGAAAAACAGATCCTCCATCTTGAGCTTCCACAACTCAAAAATTTGACCATTAAATTTCTCGATTTCTATCTTTCCATTTGTCACCATATTGTTTCACCAAAATAATCGATCCCATAGATCTTCCACTGAACAAGGGCTACCATAGGCTTGAGAAAAAACCCTCAGTAGCAAAGGCATTCCCTTGAAGCCAAAACAAATTTGATACCAGATGTAGGTTTTAACCATGTACATAAATTACCTGCAAACAAATTCTTAAAATAAAAAATATAAAATGGTGAGAACATAAAAGAATATAAACAAATATTTTCCTTTAGACCCCAAAATTGGGAATACTGGATTGATTTTTCATTATACATATATATACATGTAGAAAAATTCATAAAATCCAATCCACTAACCCTAGATTAGAACACAACGACAGTTCCGTTGACCAAATCTACAAAATACCATGGGAAGAAAACCATCATGCCTAAAACCATGTGCAAACCCCATCCAAAAAATCATGGGTAGGTACTCCCACCATATTTGGGTTTGACCCCCATCCTTAAGTCTGCCCAACTATTATTAGGTCCGCATAAAAAGTCGTGGAAATAACATAACACATTCCCAATATAGCGATTTTTGACATACCATATGCTTTTCTTACTTTGATCATTTAAGGAAATCACACAATGTTCATCCTTCTTCTTCTAGACTCTTGAAGGTTCTTTGGGAGGAACATTGATTCATGCTTCGTCTCCCTTGGAGGATTTTTCAACCTGTTATCTTTTGCTACATGCCAAAAATTCTTTCATTTGTAGAACTTTACTTGATTACTTAGGGATTCAAATATGTTATAATTTTACTTGTACCTTTCCTAAGATTTTCGATGATAATCATTTCGAGAGTAACTTCCATGTTTCTTTTGTTCCTAGGATAAGCTTTACAATCCACAACTCCGTGCCAAAGATTATGGCAAGAATAAAACACCAAGGAAAATGTTTGATACCGAAGTGTGGGGAATATTCTATGTGATGCAGTTTCCTATAGACCTTCCTCTTGAGATTTATTTATTTTCAGTGGTTGATTTTGCATCTTTTTATCTTGAACCTTTGCTTTTGCAAGTATATTTTCCTTTTCCTTGATAGTGTCTTTGATAATATTTAAACAAGTCTTTTATTCAACATCATTTTTTTCATCCCGAAGTTAGAACCTTTAACAAATGTGGGCTTGTATCCTAATATTATCTTTCCATTGCATGATATTTGATTTCTAAATCCAACACTTTGGTTTCATTCACAAATTTATGTTGTATATTCCTTTTCTACACTACCTTTCATAGAGATACTATTTCTTCTTCCATATCCTCCTTTTCCTTAGTTCTTTCTTCCAACTCGCTTTTCAACAGCGTCCATTTTTTTGGCCCCTTCTAACTGTATTTTAATATTGATAATAATCTTTTATGACTCTTCATACTTCTTGTTGATACTTTTGGCATGTTCCTTTACTTCACTTAGCTCAACTTCCAATTCCTTTAGATTCCTTATTTGTACCTTTTGGTCCCGTAAAGAACTGATAAATTCTCTTTCAAGTTCTACCTCACCTTCTTCTTAATTCTCTTTGGGAGATTCCTTTTTGTTATCTATTTCCGTTGACAACACTCTTCCTATGTCATTTTCACTATCGCTATCATTTCATTCATCGAATAAAGATATATCTTCTTTTGAATAAATACTTGTCTTGAAGGCCTTGGTCTTGAATTCAACCCTTGTCACAAAAAACTTAAATCAAAATGCCTAATCAATTTCTAAGTCTCAACTCTTAACAAATTATTTTGACATATGCATCGGGCGAATGGAAAAATTCAGAGCATTGTCAATACACACATTGCAATATTTGGAGTTCTCATAGTAAAATATTAGTGCACTAAAATCAAAATAGAACATTAGAGGTACTATTACTACTCATCCGGTTGTGTGGGTTCCTAACCTTGAGTGTTAGGGTAGTAGTGTTAGTATGGATACTTGAACATATGAAGCTAGGGCTAGAGACATCTCCTCATTGTTGGAGATTTTTAAAGTCTAAATGATTTTATCCAAACCACTCTTATTAATTTCGATTTCTCTTCATCTTACAAAAATTAGAGCTTCTTTAGTACCCTTTGTTCTAAATTAATCTTAAGTTTCTTAAAAAATCACTAAAAATTTGGTGATTTATTAGAGTTAATGAATACCCTAATACATTCCATTGTTGATGGGATGGTAAAAATCAGCAATGTCACTCTATTTTACATTTTCAATCTATTTGCAAAATGCACAAGAAAAAAAATAAATTTCTACATCTTGAGTCACAACTACAACAAGATGAGTTACAACGTAGGAGTAATCATTTTGAACTAGTTTTTTTTTAGAACAACTCCCTTTTTTAGTCTAAAGTTGACTCCCATCAATAGTCATATATTTATAAAATCAATGACATTGAGGTTGATTCATGTTAAGTTCCCGTTTTAGTAGTAGATGTCCACAATGATGTAGAAGTTCAAGCTGCACTTCCTAAGCCGATCATTAAACCTAGGGAAGAGATTATCAATAACAAGAACAAACCTATTATTAGATATGAAAAGGATGTGTCCTTTCATATTCCTGATTACACTAAGCCCATTTAGTTTCAAAGTGTTCGATTTCTTCAAAACGGTTCATAATCACATGTTCTGGATCATGTTCCTCGTCCACATTCACAAAAAAACACAAATTTACAAATGTAAACATTGTGAAATAATTGGTTATGTGAAATATCATTGTTTTGATATTCACGCATGTGATAATTTTCATAAAAATGCTCATCATTAAAATCTATGTTTCCGAAATAAGCCTCCTACAAGAATGAATATTCACCTTAGATAGATCTCTTCTTGGTAATGGGCTTCAATAGAAAAGAAGATATTTTTTCCATACCACATAATCTGTTGTCAAGCACTGACACATTTTGCAGTTGGTATTTATTCATATTTTCACCTTGTATCTGATGGGAGGGGAATTTATGGTCATTTTCAAGCTTCAAAGATAAATTAAGTGAGCCTCAGCCATAGCCTGAACCTGCTACCTAAGCCTATAGGTAGAGTCAAACATACCCAAATTCAGTGTTGTAACTATAAATAGAGAAATGCCTCTTAAGCATGATTTTGTTTGGCGATATTCCTTAAACCACCATGGGTTGAGACCTTAATGGTCTCCCTTTTCCGAGAATTAGGGAGCACTTCCTCTAACATAAGTCTTTAACTTCTAGCCGTATTTGGAATTGTTTTAGGAACTACATGAAGAATTCTATGTTGATAGCTCAATGGTCTCCTAGTCTCTTTTGGGTTTGTTTTATTGCTTAAAAATCACCTTTCAGAACATTAGGGAGCACTCCCACTAGCATAAGACTTCAAATTCTAACTAGATTTAGAAATGTTCTAGAAACTACACCAAATGTTCTAGAGTTGGTGGTTTGTATTAAAACACCATCGATTGAGACCTCAAGTTCTGCCAGATTATACTATCATTTCATAGAGAAAATTTAGCCAATTTTTGCCATTCGTTTTCGTACTTTTGTATTTCAGCTCTTTTCTTGGATTCATATACAACCCTTCAGATTAGGGAGGGGAATATTGGACACCTAATACTATTATAAGGGTTGGTGGACGAATGTCAACAAATAGAAAAGTTTAAGAGACCACTTGGAATATGAAAACCATGGGTCATAAGAACATGTATTAATATGTAAATATTTGTTAATATAAATCATCTTACAATTACAAATATCTTGTCTATCATTTCTAATTTTTTAACAATATGAAAAAAAACACTAAATTTGTTAGATGATAAGCATAAATAAAACTAACATGTTGAGTTAAGCAAGCTGGTGGTATTAGAAGGGATGATATTTCCCTTGTTGTAGCTATGACATAACCTCTCATGGGTTTGTATGTTTCAAACATTCAATGCATGAGTTGAATGATGAAAATGAATTATCAAGGTTCCCTAGGATGGATGAACTAGACATCCAAGATTGTAGTCAAGATAAACAATGGGGATAGGTTCAATTAACCCCAATTATGTAAAAGAAGTAGAAAGAGTTTATCTAGTAATCCAAATATGCACCTATAAATTTCTATTTTAAATGAAACTTATAAATTTTGGAATAAGTTTTAGAGGGTGATTTACAAGGGGATTTTGAAAGGGACACAAGGGTAAGGGATTAATCGTAAGGTTTATATTAATATAAATTCAGTTGTTCAAGGATCCAAATCATACAAAACCATGATATTTCCTTCTTTGACCTTGTGCTATTGATTTATATAATGATACTATGAATTTTTAAGCACAAATTGGTGCTTTACTACATGAATTATAGGTTCATAGTTGTGGCACCTCTAAGGAATCCACAATACATTTAGTTCCATGAAATTATATAATATTTGAAAAGATGAAATAATTCAATTCCATAAATATATAATTTAAAGTTGGTTGGGACAATTATGCACCCAAATTAGTACATCTTACATAATCATGGAACTAATTTGGGGTTTCAACCCTAGCTTTACCCATGAATATAGAATGGAACTAATGGGTATTCAAGGGATAAAGTGAATAAAAAGAACAACCAAATACATACCAAGGGGAAAGAGGATTTAAAATAATTTTTCTAAATGCTACACATCCCAACAAGTTCCACATCTAAGGTATATTAAGAATGAATTTAAGAAGGTAATCACTTATAATAAGCAAGTAGTTTAGAGGTATCTTATCATCCTTATATGATTATGAATGAACATGTCATTAATATTTATTACAAGAAAAAAAACATTTAAATGAATATGAATATGTGATAGAAAACTATGAATTCACGCCGTAAAAGGTTCATATCCATAACTATTTATGAGGATGATTAGAATTTTTAGAAAAAATCTAAGAAATATAAGTATAAAATCATTGGTAAATTTACTTAATAAAAAAAAAATTAATACAAATTATGTGATTTTTGTTTTTAAATTTAAACCTTTCTTTTTTTTCTTACCAAAAAGTTAATAGCATATGTAATAAAAATTGATATAAATAATAGTAATAAAAATATCATTAATTTTGAATATTAAAACTATCATTATTTTAATATATATTTCTAATTAACTCATTTAAAACCCTTTTGCTATGCTTATACCATATAATTACAAAAAGAATTCCTTATAATTAATAAAATGAAGTAAAATACAACAGTCCCGTACTTTTAATCTAGTTTTCATATTGCTAATTGTAATAGACATTTTAGCCATTGCGTTACTAGTAGATTTGAACTCAGACTATTCAAAAATAATTCAAAAAATATAATATGATGGAAAGTATTTTAAAGATTACATATAAAGAAATTATATCTTTATATCATTAATAAAAATATTGTAATGAATTTTTTGATAGTAATTTTCTAATAATACAAATTAAAAAAAAAAATCATTTAAAAAGTCATAATGGTTAACTTTAAATTTTAAATACATATATGTTTTTTACTATATATTTTTTAATTGTTACTATTTTTATGAATTATATATTTTTTAATTATTACTATTTTATGAATAGTTTCTTAAAAAAATGTTCATTTCATTATTCACAAATAATTGTTTTTTTTTAAATAATTATAAAATTGAAAAAATATAAATATAATTATCAATAAAAATAGCTATTTTTAATTTTAATATAAATAATTAAAATATATGAAATAAACCTTCTCATATAATTCAATCTAAATTTAATTTGTTAAAATTATTGAATATTTATAAATAATTTTCTTTTTTATTATTATTATTATCCAATTTTAAGGTCACGGGTCACAACCAAGCGAGACACCAAATTGGTGTATGAGACCTCTTTTTTTGTGGGACAAGGGACCCACCTCCGTGTATGAGACCTCTTTGTTTGTGCGACAAGGGACCCACCTCCGCGTATGAGACCTCCTTGTTTGTGGGACAAGGGACCCACCTCCGCATAGCGATTTGATTGCTAAGTCTAGAAAGGCATACATACTGTACCACAAACAAGGGACCACCTCTACGCAAGATACCAAATCGGTGTATGAGACCTCCTTGTTTGTGGGACAAGCTAAGTCTACGAAGGCATACATACTCTACCACAAACAAGGTACCCACCTCAACGTGAGACACCATATTGGTGTATGAGACCTTGTTCATGGGACAAGGGACTGCTAAGTCATACATACTCTACCACAAACAAGGGACCCACCTCTACGCGAGACACCAAATTGGTGTATGAGACCTCTTTGTTTTTGGGACAAGCTAAGTCTAGCCCACCTTAACCCAAGACACCAAATTGGTGTATGAGACCTCCTTGTTTTTCGGACAAGCTATTGCTGTATGAGACCTCCTTGTTTTTGGGACAAGCTAAGTCTCTAAGTCTGCAAAGGCATGCATACTCTACCCCTTCTGATTTTGAACCTGTGACCTCTTAAGAGGAAACATATGCTCTTAACCATTAGACCCACTCAAGCTGTATAAGCTAACAACCTATTTTTCATAAACAATGTTTCATTTTATGTTCAATCTATACTTTTAAAAAGTTTAGAAACAAATTTTTAAAACCAATAAAAAAATCAAAATATTAAGAAAGAATAAATGAAATTGAAAATGAATCATAGACATTTTGTAATAAAATAGATTATAATAAAATATATATTTAATATGTGGAGGAAATGTGATAGGAAAATGAACTTGAGCTTTTTTTCATTTTTAATCACTTGAAAAAAAACATGTTTTGCTTGGGTAGTTTTGTTTACTGCATTTTTGAAATCCGGTATTCCATTGGTGATACAGATTCACTGTTTGGGTCAAACTAACCAATATAAACTCTCTGTATTTGCTTCTTTATCTTTGTATGTAACATAGTTTATTCGTTGGAAAGTGTTACTATGATGTGGTGAGAAAAAAGTGTTTACCAAGCCAACGTTGACTTATTATACCTGCCATGGTATATTGCGTTCAATCGCCATTGACTTGCTATTAGTTGATGGTTGACCATGCCTTTTCTTAAAGTTTTAATAAAAAATTATTTAATTTTAATTTTAAATTTTATTTATTTGAAAGGGTATTGGCCCAAAAATTTTGAGTTCTTATTGCAGCCTTCCTCTTCCGATGTAAATTATCCAAGTCTTTATTCAAAGTTTTCTTTTCCTTTTTAAACGATGTATTCTTTTAACCAAAGTTTCCTCTTCCGTTTTAAATTATCTCTATTCTAACTATGCCTTTAACCAAAGTTTCCTCTTCAGTTTTAAATTATCTCCCTTTCTAACCAAAGTTTGAACTAAAATGTGATTATCTTCAATATTGATTCATAAAAACAAGCAAAAAAAACCTTGTACCAAAGTTTCATGATAAATCGTGTCCCACAACGGCTCTTCCATTTTTTCCATCTGCCCATATGCCATGGTTCACTGTTCACCATGGTTCTTTGACACCTCATTTTCCATGGACATTTCCCTTCCATTATATTCCATTTTGTGCCCTTCTTGTTCCTGCTTTATTTTGCTTCAAGTTCTTGCATATATCTCTTGTCCTCCTATACTATTCTTTATGTGGGAGAGTAATAATTTCTTCTGATTGTTCTCTCAGAGCTGTTATTTCAAGTAATAGAACCATAGGCAACAAGGTTAAATGCATCATCATAAGTAAATACGTTTTTTCATAAAGTGCTCAATATCGTTCGAAAGTGCAACTTGTCACGGGGCTACAAACATCTATTGAAGCGGGAGGCCTGAAGCTCACTTCTGAACACCCAAACCTTACAAATCTATTTCAAACATCAACAACCATTCCAAAGATCTATTTCAACATGAACAAATGATAGTGACATGTAAGTTTTGTCAAAAAAAAATTCAAAATTTTCAAATATGATGAACTTCATCAAAATTAATTTTCAAATATAGGAATTACTACATACAAAATCTACTCTTAAATAGGTATTATTGCATACATAATCTACACTTATTGACAATTTCTGTACTTATTTGCAGTTAGGATGGACATCGGTGGTCGTGTTTTGCAAAATTTATGCAGCTTTCACATTCTTGAAAATTGGTCTTGTTTTGAGGGATTTATGTGGCTTTCACATTCTAGAAATTTGTTTGTTAATCATAGCATACACACCCTGAATTTTCAAGAAAAATGCTCCATGTGATAAGGTTAGAATTGGATTTTGATCTAAACCTAGCACTATGACTGACTATGGCTTAGGTTGGCTAGTACATATCAACTAAACCCTGAATTGTCAAGAAAAATGCTTCTTAAGGTTTCTATGTGATAGGGTTAGAATTGGATTTTGATCTAAACCTAGCACTATGACTGACTATGGCTTAGGTTGCCTGGTACATATCAACTAGACTCAGAGAACCATTTAATTAATGACAAACCTATAAAGTTATATAATAAATTAGGAGAAATCTGACCATTGCTAATGAATTTCTTGATGCAAAATAAGAGGAATCTATTGTTTATGTTGATTCAACAACCTTTGTTTATGTTAATGCACAATAACAGTCTGCATAAGGCCCAAGCAGTTTTTGTAGAAAGGCACCTGCCCTAGAAATATGACATACCTACTCTTACTGCATATCACAGATGAAATCTGAGATTCACACTATCCTCCATTAATCAAATAGAGTTACATATATACATGAGATATAGTCTCAAGATAGGAAAGCTATCTTTGATGTACAATAAGTTGGTTGAGGAAATATCCCAACCTCACACTAAACTAGGAACTTGGTTTTAGCTAACCTAGGAAATAGAAACAAACTCTATACATAGATAGTCACAACTGAAGACAAGTAGGAATTAAATATTCCAACACTCCCCCTTAATGACTACTTGTCTCAATATCCATCTGCAACATCTACAACTGGTCATGTTTGGTAATTACACTTTATATATTGTTCATTCTATTATTGATGTCCATATAAAGGAACAACCATCTACCGAAATGCATGGGTTCCCAACCACTGCAACTGCCATTCTACCAGGAATTTCTCCACATACATGGTTCATCCAACCTCTCGATGAACTCCCCCCTATATAAAATAATTTCACCTCATGGATTCTAAAACCAATACGGCCCACCCAAGTGTATCCATCCCGCATGACACACTCTTCCAGGGTGTTAAAAATTTCTTACATAGGGAACATATAACAAATGGATATGCATGCCTCTCTGGGTCTTACAGCACGTACAAACAATAAATGACATGTAGATTTGCTCTAGTTACAAATTTTGACTCATACTCTACCATGCTCATGAGTCTATTCTACAAACATAAACAAACTTTGACTACATCATTCATATGCTAGAACACACCACTACTTTGGCTTTGTACTTTGAGTCTTTGGCATCTTCATTTTTTACTTTGGCATGTTGATCTGCAAAGTCTATTTGTGGTCAAACATAAAAAAATGATATTTCGACATCCATATAAAGGAGAAACCATCCACCAGAATGCATGGGTACCAACTGCTGCAACCGCTATTCTTGTAGGATGTCCTTCGCATACATGGTTATGTCCACCATTATCACTACATACATTTACCTGTATCTATAGATCCCCCTCCAACATGGGTTTTATCGGATGACCCGTAACCATGCTCTTCCTTCATCGGTGAACTCTCACCGATAGTAGATCTGTCTTAGATCTCTTCGGCAAACTTTTACCAGAAACCTTCATCAGCAACCTTTCACTGGATTTTTTCATCGGCGACCTTGCACCGGATTTCTTCATCGGCGACCTTGCAGCGGTTCTCTTCATCGACGACCTTGCACTAGATTTCTTCATCAGTGGACGAACACTGGCACAAACCTGTTTCCAGTCCACTTCACTGTTACACGTGGTTTCTGGCTGACCAGAAACCGATACTGCAAAATGGTTTTTGGCTCACCACGAACTTGTAATTACAAAGTGGTTTTGAGATTACCATGAACTTTTATGGGGATACACATGCCTTTACAAGGCTTACATACTCCAACTCTTGGATTTACCAGGTACATACAATGACCACTACAAAACCATCCTAGACTTGCTTACCATTCAACTGTGTGACTCATAATACAACATGTTATTGAGTCTATTCCAAGAAAATCACACAAAACAAACTCTCACTTTCATTGTCCATCATAATCGATGTTGCTGCTCCTTCATTCTTTGTCTTTGTCAAATAAATTCTTGGAACTCCATGCTTAACCTCTCATTTGTTAGAGTCGCAAATTCTAACAAATTAATTTTACCTACATTGAGTTAGCTAGGCTCAATAAGGGTTAATAATTTTAAACATGATTCCAAGAAACAAAACAAAATTTTCAAATTATTAGGAACATCAAATTTCTCTGTCCTTTCCCAAATATGACTATTTCCCGACCATAAAAACAACCATTCTTCTCCAACGATACCTTAGAGGGGTCCACTGATAAAGAAAACAGATCGATGACTTTTCAACTGGTCTCAATGCAATGCATTCTAGCACAGATGATCTAGACATAGGCACTCACAGCCACACGAAGAGAAACAATAACAAATTGTCTCTCTCAAAGTGAGAATCCAGGACTCCATGGTCCAATCCTCCGTCATCCAAAATATTCACTGTCAACATGCATAAAATTCAACAATTTTACACACAAAAGTTCTCGTTTCAGTATCCAGTTCCCTGATATCGCAGCGTAACGCCACTTCCCCTGTTCACAATATCAAGGTTGGTGATTTCTTCCAAGCATGCCTCGTCATGCTCGGTGCTAGACTGCAACAGCGAAGACCCATTATCGAGCTAATCTCCTTGAAATTGAACACGCGGATCTGTTTCCATCACAATCTACTCCCTTTATCACACTGACACACACAAAATCGATCATCCTCCAATCTGTGATGTAGCTCCAAGCACTGTTCCTTGATGCCATTTTCACTGTCATGTCTTCATCATATCATTCCTACAAATAAATTTGTCTATTGCTCGAATGGCCAATTCCAACATAGATTCTAAGTAGTGACAATAGTTGGCCAATCTAAATGTCACAACAATACAACGTCAAAATTTACATTAATGACATGACAACATTTTTTTTAAAACATAAAATAAGAATGCAAATTACTACGTCGCTTCACGCAGCACTATGTGTAGCACCTCAACATAACTTCTGTATGATCAACTTGAAATCTACCTTTCCAAACCATGTTCTCATAGGCTAAACCAGAAAATATGTTATGCATAACAACAAATGTAGCCTTCACAAAGTAGTTGGAACCTTCCTTAAGAGTAAAACATACATCATTTGCCTTTTTCAAAAAAGGAAACTGTAAAGTTATTTCTAGACGACCTTTAGACATCAGTTCCACATTATCTTCATTTAACTCATGACCAACGCACCCAAGCAGTTTCACCTTCCACCTTTGAAGACTGTAATCTTCCTTGTCTCGCTCCAGCTAATCTGTCAAAGGGAAAAGAGGACTGGGGACAAACTCTTCGTCCTCACCAGGACTAGAATCCTCGTGCTCTTCTTCTACATTATTATCATTCAATTAGACGATCGAAAGCTTTCCAAACCAAGGATTGCAGCTGTGACAACATCCACCTTCAGAATTCCCCCAAATATCCAAAGGCCCACCATGACCATTTTCTCGAGCTTCCCCTTGGCGAGCTTCGGCACATCGGTGGCTGCTTTCATGTAGACTGAGATTTTGCGGAGGGAATTCCTTGGAGGAAATCAGGATCATGGCTCATAGGACCATGGCCCATGGCTCAGATACACGTAGATTTTGCAAGTTGAAACCAATGGTACAATAAGGTGACCAGCGTGCCTCAAATGTTATGACTTTCGCATCGTCTTCTGCTCATCCCAGTCATAGAACTGCAGGGGTAGCATCGCCTACCTGCTCGATATTTTCTTCATCTACAGACAGTTCAGGTAACCAATGTAACACACACAACTCTCCACAATCAACAATGACAACGATATCAACGGCTTAGCTCCTCATCGTTTTGGCATGATCATCAATGATCATCAATGATATTCCATGAGTACACACATAAGTTATCGGCAGGCAACATAAGCACCAGGTTAGGAGGCCGTAAGAACAATAGAAGCCCCCTTTCACCTTCATGCAAGAATTCCTCTGATGTTGCAGCAACATTCAAAGTCGTGAATGGCAATACCAGAGAATCAGTCAATATGAGTATTCATTTTCACTATCACTATCATTTCATTCATCGAATAAAGATCCATCTTCTTTTGAATAAATACTTGTCTTGAAGGCCTTGGTCTTGAATTCAACCCTTGTCACAGAAAAATTAAAGCTAAATGCCTAAACAATTTCTAAGTCTCAACTCTTAACAAATTATTTTGACATATGCATCAAGCGAATGGCAACATTCAGAGCACTGTCAATACACATATTGCAATATTTGGAGTTCTCATAGTAAAATATTAGTGCACTAAAATCAAAATAGAACATTAGAGGTACTATTACTACTCATCCAGTTGTGTGGGTTCCTAACCTTGAGTGTTAGGGTAGTAGTGTTAGTGTGGATACTTGAACATATGAAGCTAAGGCCAAAGACATCTCCTTATTTATGGAGATTTTTAAAGTCTAAATGATTTTATCCAAGCCACTCTTATTAATTTCGATTTCTCTTCATCTTACGAAAATCAAAGCTTCTTTAGTACCCTTTTGTTGTAAATGAATCTTGAGTTTCTTAAAAAATCACTAAAATTGGTGATGTATTAGAGTTAATGAATACCCTAATACATTCCATTGTTGATGTGATGGTAATAATCAGCAATGTCACTCTATTTTACATTTCAATCTATTTTCAAAATGCACAAGAAAAAAAATGAATTTCTACATCTTGAGTCACGACTACAAGAAGATGAGTTACAACGTAGGAGTAATCATTATGAACTAGTTTTTGTTTAGAAAAACTCCCTATCAATAACAAGAACAAACCTATTATTAGATATGAAAAGGATGTGTCCTTTCATATTCCTGATTACACTAAGCCCATTTAGTTTCAAAGTGTTCAATTTCTTCAAAACAATTCATAATCACATGTTCTCGATCATGCTCCTCGTCCACATTCACAAAAAACACAAATTTACAAATGTAAACATTGTGAAATAATTGGTTATGTGAAATATCATTGTTTTGATATTCAAGCATGTGATAATTTTCATAAAAATGCTCGTCATTAAAATCTATGTTTTCGAAATAAGCCTCCTACAAGAATGAATATTCACCTTAGATAGATCTCTTCTTGGTAATGGGCTTCAATAGAAAAGAAGATATTTTTTTCATACCACATAATCTGTTGTCAAGCACTGACACATTTTGTAGTTGGTATTTATTCATATTTTCACCTTGTATCTGACGGGAGGGGAATTTATGGTCATTTTCAAGCTTCAAAGATAAATTAAGTGAGCCTCAGCCATAGCCTGAACCTACTACCTAAGCCTAGAGGTAGAGTCAAACATACCCAAATTCAGTGTTGTAACTAGAAATAGAGAAATGCCTCTTAAGCATGATTTTGGTTGGCGATCTTCCTTAAACCACCACAGGTTGAGACCTTAATGGTCTCCCTTTTCTAAGAATTAGGGAGCACTTCCTCTAACATAAGTCTTTAAATTCTAGACGTATTTGGAATTGTTTTAGGAACTACATGAAAATTCTAGGTTGATATCTCAATGGTTTCCTAGTCTCTTTTGGGTTTTTTATTCCTTAAAAGCAACGTTTCAGAACATTAGGGAGCACTCCCACTAGCAGAAGACTTCAAATTCTAACTAGATTTCAAAATTTTCTAGAAACTGGACCAAATGTTCTAGAGTTGGTGGTTTGAATTAAAACACCATCAGTTGAGACCTCAAGTTCTGCCAGATTATACTATCATTTCATAGAGAACATTTAGCCAATTTTTGCCATTCGTTTTCTTACTTTTGTATTTCAGCTCTTTTCTTGGATTCATATACAACCCTTCAGATTAGGGAGGGGAATATTGGACACCTAATACTATGATAAGGGTTGGTGTGGACGAATGTGAAAAAATAGAAAAGTTTAAGAGACTACTTGGAATATGAAAACCATGGGTCATAAGAACATGTATTAATATGTAAATCTTTGTGAATATAAATCATCTTACAATTACAAATATTTTGTCTATCATTTGTAATTTTTTAACAATATGAAAAAAAAACTAAATCTGTTAGACAATAAGCATAAATAAAACTAACGTGTTGAGTTATGCAACCTGGTGGTATTAGAAGGGATCATAGTTCCCTTTTTGTAGCTATGACATAACCTCTCATGAGTTTGCATGTTTCAAACATTCAATGCATTTGAATGATGAAAATGAATTATCAAGGTTCCCTAGGATGGATGAACTAGATATCCAAGATTGTAGTCAAGATAAACAATGGGGCCTCTCTAGGTATTATAGATATTATAGGTTCAATTAACCCCAAGTACGTAAAAGAAGTAGAAAGAGTTTATCTAGTAATCCAAATATGCACCTACAAATTTCTATTTTAAATGAAACTTATAAATTTTGGAATAAGTTTTAGAGGGTGATTTACAAGGGGATTTTGAAAGGTACACAAGGGTAAGGGATTAATCGTAAGGTTTATATTAATATAAATTCAGTTGTTGGAGGATCCAAATCATACAAAACCATGATATTGCCTTCTTTGACCTTGTGGTATTGATTTATATAATGATACCATGAATTTTTAAGCACAAATTAGTGCTTTACTACATGACTTATAGGTTCACAGTTGTGGCACCTCTAAGGAATCCACAATACGTTTAGTTCCATGAAATTATATGATATTTGAAAAGATGAAATAATTCAATTCCATAAATATATAATTTAAAGTTGGTTGGGACAATTATGCACCCAAATTAGTACATCTTACATAGTCATGGAACTAATTTTGGGTTTCAAACCTAGCTTTACCCATGAAGATAGAATGAAAATAATGGGTATTCTAGGGATAAAGTGAATAAAAAGAACAATCAAATACATACCAAGGGGAAAGAGGATTTAAAATAAATTTTCTAAGTGCTACACATCCCAACAAGTTCCACATCTAGGGTATGTTAAATATGAATTTAAGAAAGTAATCACTTATAATAAGGAAGTAGTTTAAAGGTATCCTATCATCATTATATGATTATGAATGAACATGTCATTAATATTTATTACAATAAAGAAAAGTATTTAGTTGAATACGAATATGTGATAGAAAACTATGAATTCATACCTTAAAAGGTTCATATTCATAACTATTTATGAGGATGATTAGAATTTTTAGAAAAAATCTAATATAGTTATATTTCTTAAAGTGTAAAATTATTAGTAAATTTAATTAATAAAAAAAAATTAATACAAATTATGTGATTTTTTTTTTTAAAATTTAAATCTTTTTTTCTTACCAAAAACTTAATAGAATATGTAATAAAAATTGATATAAATAATAGTAGTAAAAAATACCATTAATTTTGAATATTAAAACTATCATTATTTTAATATATATTTCTAATTAACTCATTCAAAACCCTTTTACTAGAATTCCTTATAATTAATAAAATGAAGTAAAATGCAACAGTCCCACACTTTAATCTAATTTTCATATTGCTAATCGTAATAGACATTTTAGCCATTGCGTTACTATAAGATTTGAACTTAGACTATTAAAAAATAATTCAAATATGATGGAAAGTACTTTAAAGATTACATATAAAGAAATTATATCTGTGTATCATTAATAAAAATGTTGTAATGAATGTTTTGATAGTATTTTTCTAATAATACAAATTAAGAAAAAAAAAAATCATTAAAAAAGTCATAATGGTTAACTTTAAAAAAAAGACATATATGTTTTTTATTATATATTTTTTAATTGGTACTATTTTTATGAATTATATATTTTTTAATTATTACTATTTTATCAATAGTTTCTAAAAAAAATGTTCATTTCATTATTCACAAATAATTGTTTTTTTTTAAATAATTATAAAATTGAAAAAATATAAACATAATTATCAATAAAATAGTTATTTTTAATTTTAATATAAAGAATTAAAATATATAAAATAAACTTTTTCATATAATTCAATCTAAATTTAATTTGTTAAAATTATTGAATATTTATAAATAATTTTCATTATTATTATTATTATTATTATTATTATTATCCAATTTTAAGGTTAGGAGGTCACAACCAAGTGAGACACCAAATTGGTGTATGAGACCTCTTTGTTTGTGGGACAAGGTACCCACCTCCGTGTATGAGACCTCTTTTTTTGTGGGACAAGGGACCCACCTTCGCGTATGAGATCTCCTTGTTTGTGGGACAAGGGACCCACCTCTGCGTATGAGACCTCCTTGTTTATGGGACAAGGGACCCACCTCAGCATAGCGATTTGACTGTTAAGTCTACAAAGGCATACATACTGTACCACAAACAAGGGACCACCTCTACGCGAGATACCAAATTGGTGTATGAGACCTCCTTGTTTGTGGGACAAGCTAAGTCTACAAAGGCATACATACTCTACCACAAACAAGGGACCCACCTCTACGTGAGACACCATATTGGTGTATGAGACGTTGTTCATGGGACAAGGGACTACTAAGTCCACGAAGGCATACATACTCTACCACAAACAAGGGACCCACCTCTACGCGAGACACCAATTGTTGTATGAAAACTCCTTGTTTGTGGAAAAAGGGACTGCTAAGTCTACGAAGGCATAAATACTCTACCACAAACAAGGGACCCACCTCTACGCGAGACACCAAATTGGTGTATGAGACCTATTTATTTTTGGGACAAGCTAAGTATACGAAGGGATACATACTCTACCACAAACAAGGAACCCACCTCTACGCGAGACACCAAATTGGTGTATGAGACCTCCTTGTTTTTCAGACAAGCTAAGTCTTCGAAGGCATACATACTCTACCACAAACAAGGGACCCACCTCTACGCGAGACACCAAATTGCTATATGAGACATTCCTTGTTTTTGGGACAAGCTAAGTCGTGACACCAAACTAATGTACCAGACCTCCTTGTTTGTGGGACAAGCGACCCATTTCACTGTTAAGTCTAGAAAGGCATGCATACTCTACCCCTTCTGATTTTGAACCTATGACCTCTTAGGAGGAAACACATGCTCTTAACCATTAGACCCACTCAAGCTATATAAACTAACAACCCATTTTTCATAAACAATATTTTATTTTATGTTCAATCTATACTTTTAAAAAGTTTAGAAACACATTTTTAAAACCAATAAAAAAATAAAAAAATGAAATTGAAAATGAATGATAGACATTTTTATAATAAAATAGATTATAATAAAATATATATTTAATATGTAAAATCTAAAGAGAGAATAATAATAGAGCTGATAGGGGTATCCATTTCCACACAGACCTTGTCCATATTTAATTATATTATGTAGAAATATTCCTAGTAGGGTTTAGTTTTGGTTAAAAAAATATTCTTTATGGAATAATACATTTTCTAGATTGGTGTGGCTGAGATAGAGTATGATCTTAGGGCGAATTTGACTGTTTAGATATTTTTGGTCACAGTTTATCAAATTATAAATTTAACATAAAATCATGTAAATACCCATACCACCAAGCAAACAAAAAGAATTGAAACCCTAGTATTGAACGTTACTCCGTCCAAAGAATTTCAAAAAGTTACATGAAAATTCTAAGCGTCACCGAAACGGCCTTCGGCCTATAATCAACCGCTCCATTGCCAGTGGACTGATGTGGATTGATACACCAGTGACTGGGGATTAAAATTGTCATTGATACACCAGCGACAGGAGATTAGAATTACCTGCTCTCCACAACACATGTATAATTTCGAAATCTATGTAAATGAAATTTCAGATTTCGAGTAATTTGGTATCATAATCCAAAATTTTCTTACTCACCTATCGAGGGTTTCCCTCTCTGTGAACCCGTGAATGCAGGTGGACAAAAACTGGGAAAGAACTGTTATTGTTTTGTTTTAAAGGCGATCATGGAGGAACAGCGAGATTACGATAGCCGTGGTAGAGAAATATTTGATGAGATTGATAGACATATAACAGCGCAGCTGAACAAAGGCATGTTATGGCGAAAATTAGCCTCCGAAAGATACATAGACATGTCCTATTCTATGTATAGATTAGCAGCACCCACGGAAACAGATCACTCAACTAAATCTGGCGACGTTCCACAAGTACAAAGGGAAAATCCTGAGCTGTCATCATCACTTAATGTCACTGAGCTGCGTAGGGTTAAGATGTATTAGTCAGGCCGATATATGTCACTGGCAGTTGGAGAATGTATGGGAGAATGTTGATATAAATGACAATTTATATCAACTGTAAATTTTGAATGGCGTCCACTGAGTTCTAATTGCGAAGGAGACATCAGAATCTTGATGGAGGAATACACTAGTGTTTTGTGGCGATTGATAGCCGCCCTGATGGAAATATTTTGAGCATGCAATTCTTATGGAGTGGAAACTTCTCAGCTTCTGATCGGGTGCTGCAACTCTTGCAGGACGTGAATAACAGAAATTCTATTCAAATTCTATGTCAAAAATTTACTTTTCACGCTCGTCTGAGAGCGCAATATATCGCTCGATATGAAACTAATCGAGTAGCTGGTGGCTACGCAGCTGCTGGTTCTTGCGTAACTGTCATTATCTCTCAGGAGCTCCTACCCACTAGAGGTGGTGATGGTGATGGATCGAGAGATGGTGATGGTGATGGCCTCCATGGTTTGGTATGTGCAATTTGTCATGAAACTATTTTCATTGGACAAGAGGCAAAGCAATTGCCATGTAATCATCTTTTTCACAGTGGTTGCATCACAAAATGGTTTTGTCGCCAACTCTCATGCCCGCTATGCAGATATGATCGGTTTCGGTAACAGTGATTTATTCACGAGCGTTTCCCTGCCTTTGTAATCTCATTCCCAGGCATTACTCTGTTTGGTACAAAGATTATTTGTATATTTTTCACTCTTAGGTTAGTTGATATCTGAAGTTTATTATATAGCGAAAACAAAATATTGTTGTGGTAGGAGAGAAGGCTGATAGGAAAATGAAGTTGAGTTTTTTTCATTTTTAATGACTTGAAAAAAACATGTTATGCTTGGGTAGTTTTGTTTACTGCATTTTTCAAATCCGGTATTCCATTTGTGATACAGATTCACTGTTTGGGACAAACTAACCAATATAAACTCTCTGTATTTTCTTCTTTATCTTTATATGTAACATAGTTTATTCGTTGGAAAGTGTTACTATGATGTGGTGAGAAGAAAAGTGTTTACTAAGCCAAAGTTGACTTATTATACCTGCCCATAGGTATGGTATATTGCGTTCGATCGTCATTGACTTGCTTTTAGTTGATGGTTGACCATACCTTTTCTTAAAGTTTTAATAAAAAATCATTTAATTTTAATTTTAAATTTCATTTATTTGAAAGGGTATTGGCTCAACAATTTTGAGTTCTTATTGCAGCCTTCCTCTTCAGATGTAAATTATCCAAGTCTTTATTCAAAGTTTTCTCTTCCGTTTTAAACTATGTATTCATTTAACCAAAGTTTCCTTTTCCGTTTTAAATTATCTCTGTTGTTTTAAATGAACTATGCATTTAACCAAAGTTTCCTGTTCCGTTTTAAATTATCTCCCTTTTTAACCAAAGTTTGAAATAAAGTGTGATTGTCTTCAATATTAATTCATAAATCGTGTCCACAACGGCTCATGCATGTTTGCCATCTGCCCATATGCTATGGTTCACTGTTCACCATGGTTGTTTGACACCCCATTTTCCATGGACATTTCCCTTCCATTATGTTCCATTTTGTGCCCTTCTTGTTCTTGCTTTATTTTGCTTAAGTTTTTGCATATATCTCTTGTCCTCTTGTACTCTTCTTTATGTGGGGGAGTAATAATTTTCTTCTGATTGTTCTCTCAGAGCTATTATTATTGCAAGTAATAAAACCATAGGCAACAAGGATAAATGCATCATCATAAGTAAATACATTTTTTCATAAAATGCTCAGTATCCTTCGAAAGTGCATCTTTTCACGGGGCTACAAACATTTATTGAAGCGGGAGGCCTGACAGGGGCAGCTCACTTCTAAACACCGAAACCTTACAAATCCATTTCAAACATCAACAACCATTCCAAATATCTATTTCAACATCAAGAAATGATAGTGATATGTAAGTTTTGTCAAAAAAAATTCAGAATTTTCAAATATGATGAACTTCATCAAAATTAATTTTCATATATAGGAATTACTGCATACCAAATCTACTCTTAAATAGGTATTATTGCATACATAATCTACACTTATTGATGATTTCTATACTTATTCGCAGTTAGGATGGAGATCGGTGGTCTTGTTTTGCAGAATTTATGCAGCTTTCACATTCTTGAAAATTGATCTTGTTTTGAGGGATTTATGCAGCTTTCACATTCTTGAAAATTGTTTGTTAATCATAGCACACACAACCTGAATTGTCAAGAAAAATGATTCATGTGATAGTGTTAGAATTGGATTTTGATCTAAACCTAGCACTATGACTGACTATGGCTTAGGTTGGCTGGTACATATCAACTAAACCCTGAATTGTGAAGAAAAATGCTTCTTAAGTTTTCTATGTGATAGGGTTAGAATTGGATTTTGATCTAAACCTAGCACTATGACTGATTATGGCTTAGGTTGGCTGGTACATAACAACTAAACCCTGAATTGTCAAGAAAAATACTTCTTAAGGTTTTTGTGATAGGGTTAGAATTGGATTTTGATCTAAACGTAGCAGTATGATTGACTATGGCTTAGGTTGGCTGGTACATATCAACTAAAATCAGAGAACCATTTAATTAATGACAAACCTATAAAGTTATAAAATAAATTAGGAGAAATCCGACCATTTCTAATGAATTTGTTGATGCGACAGAAGAGGAATCTGTTGTTTATGTTGATTCGACAACCTTTGTTTATGTTAATGCATAGTAACAGTCTTTGTAAGGCCCAAGAAATTTTCCTAGAAAGGCACCTACCCTGGAAATATGGTATACCTACTCTTACTGCATATCACATAGAGCGTCTCACATAGCAGACTGTCACAATAAGACAAGCACCTAACATAGATATCCAATCAGAGACATCAGGTCATTTCCAATAGCTAATTATCTTAGTTGTAGCTTTACGTTGATGCTTACCTCTTTTGGGAGAGATTTCGAGAACATATCCACCAAACAGAACTCAATCTTGCTCGTGCTCAAATCTTTGTATCCGAACAATTCATTTTCATATGCAAAGGTAGAAGAGGCTTGTCTTTCTATTTCGGATTTATTTTTCTTAGTATACCCAAGTGCTTCGTGCACTTCTCCATAAATTTCACACCAAACTAGACACCCAAAAGCGCCTTAGAGTCTACTTCTTATTTCGTGGTAGTGAGTAATTTTTAGACCTTGTCTAGTGGAAAGGAGTAGGGAAGTAGTTAATAGTGTTGCCCATTTCGACCAAAATAGTTTAATTCTAGTAAACAATATGAGAATCACTCATTTATGATGCCCTTGATACAAATGAACAAGATAGAATTACCTCCCTTCTTGGGTTGGGTGCTCGCTCTCGCCTCTGCCTAGATGGATGGCAGGCGGGCAAGTTAACTTCTTTAGCCTGCTCGCTAGAGAGAGGGCTGCAACACTCATTTCATTTTGTAATTATAACATTTTAACATTCATAGATTTATGTTTTTATGCCCAAAAAAATTAAAAAATAAATAAAGAAAAATGCTTTGAAATCGTTCTAACTTTCATAGTTATTTTTTTGTTCCTTTGACAGTTATATTCATTTGATAGAGAAATAGCAGCTTAGCGGGTGCTTAGCTAGTGGTTATTTTAATATATTTAAAGAAACTAAGGAGTAACATATTCGACAGGTATGCCAAATGAAATGCATCCTTGTTAGAATAGGGACCTGCATTTGGTTCTTATCTAACATTATGTTACATCTCCCTTATACAGTTATTTTGTGCACATTTTAACATATTTGCTAAATTTATGAACATTAATGTCTTCTGGATATAAAAATGAACTTTCTTATATTTACAATTTTAAGAGTGCATTTCATTAGAGTAGAATGCATTGTAAATTCTCTTTTTCTCTTTAGATTAATATAGTCTTCTTAATTTTTATGTAAATTGTTTATAATAATTTAATCAAAAAAAAATTAATAAATCATATATGGTTGTTGCACTCTAATTATTAAATTTTCTAGAAAAAATCATTTGTATCAAAAATATATATATATATATATATATATATATATATATATATATATATATATATATATATATAATGAACAAAAACTTGGAATCAAAATAAAAAAGAAAATCTTTCTTTTACTAAAATCCAAAAATATTGGATTTTGGTCTGCAAAACCATTTAGAATTTGGTAGAAATACTGATTAGATTTTATGATGGCTACTTCCATTGATAACTATAAATAAAAAATAAAAAAAAATTGATCAATATGGAATCCACATTTCTTAAAAATCACTTAATTTATATTTCTAGAAAAGTAAAATACAATTTTGTAGAACTCAAAATTTCACTTCTTTTTAAATAAATATATCCATGTTATGAACAAAACAAGATTTTGGCTCCATATTGTTTTTCTCTAACCACCATGTTGCTACAATGGAAACTTTGCTAATGTGGTTGAAATATAGTTTTTAATGTAGCATTGGCTTCTACCTATCACCTCCTAATGCATTTATGTCAACCATCCTTTTCTTATCATGAGTGAACAATTATTTCTTCAATTGGTGAATGAAAGATTTCCTTATTTAAGAAACCAGTTTTTTTTTCCATCCATGAGCCTAGATTTTATATCATCAATAGGCATTCATCATTTAAATAGGTGTTCTAAACCTTAGAATCTGCAAGAACAAATAGTCCCCTTGAATAGATCGCTTTTGGGTAATGGTTTTCGACAACGAAGAATATATGTCAATCATACATCAAAGTTCATTCTGAGGTATTGAAACTTCTTGCATTAGAGGTTTCTTCATTTTCTCACCTTGTATCTCACAAGTGAGAATTGATGATTAACTACCTACTTCAAAGATTTATTAGGTGAGTTTGAGCAACAAAACCAAAACTTGTTGTGAAAGCCTAAAGAAAGAGTTAGACATAACCAAATTCATAGTTGTAGCCAAAGACAAATTCATTGAGCATGTTTTAGGTTGGTGGCCTATCTTAAACCACCACTCGCACAAGACTTCAATTTATGCTATATTAGCTTATGATCAACTTTAAAGTAGAATGAAGGAGCATTTCCACTAGCATAAGGCTTCAACTTCGAGCTAGATTTGGAACTGTTCCAAGAATTGATTTGAGTTATATTTGTAGAGTTGATGATCAACTTTAAACGACTACAATTATAGACCTTGAGTTCCTCTACCTGGTTTGGTTTGTGGTCTTCCTTAAAAACAACCATTTTAGAGAGCAGATCTAGCCACTCACTACCAAGCATTTTGTATTTCATCTCCCTCTTTGGACTCATATACACCCCTTAAAGGGGGTATGTTGGACATCAAATTTGTAAATATTGGCAAGGCACCCATCCGAGAACTCCTATGGTGGTTCAAGCAAGCACGCTTAGCTTCACTGGAGTTTTTTCCCACAATCAAACCCACTTAGCTTGCTACTCCATTTACAAAACCTTAGAAAATATTATGCCTTATCAACCTTTCAAATAAAATAAATTTAGTTAATAAAATAAAAAAATAAAAAAATAAAACTATTTCAATTTTTAATATTATTTATATTGATAAAGTGTCAAAATTATCAATCGATATAATTTTTAAAGAAGATAAGGCAATAGCATGGCGATAAAGAAGGAAAATTTACAGTCGTGTATACCAACTTGTTAAATACAACTTTATATAAGATCATGGGGCTATTGTGATATTGTGTATGCCGACTTGTTAAATACAATGACGCGGCGTGGGAGATGTTATACGTATTTCTAAAGATAATTTTCAATGCGATGTTATTGTTTTTGGAGTAGTTTTTAGTGTGATTTGTTGGAGTTTCAAGTGTTTGAATTTAGTAAAAAAATTGAGGTAAAATCTTGATTTCTATTATTTAAACTAGTTTTTTTATTGTATATATAGATTTAGCATCTTTAAAAATTCTTGGAACTTTTTGTTTGTGTAAGTTACTCATCAAATTTTTGTTTTCAATAAATTCTTGCAATATTTAAAAAAAAATTAAACTGTAAAAATCCACCAGAAAAACTTTCAAAAAATTACAATAAAAGACAACCTTTTTCTCAAAACGACAATTACCAATGAGATATTACTGCTTTCTTTTCATTTAAAGGCGATCATGGAGGAACAGCGAAATGCATTTCCCTGCTTTAATCGGTAGCGCTTCCCTGCATTTGTGACTCGTTGACATCATTTCCCAGAAATAAATATGTTTGATAGAAATATAGTTTGAGTATTTGTTACTTTTGGACTGGTTTATATCAGGATATGTGCAAAACCATAAAAATGATGGGGTAGGAGACATGGCTAACAAGAAAATGAGTTTTAACTTATCATTTTTTACCATTGGAAAGAAACTTGTGCTGCTTAGGTAGTTTTTTTTGCTGCATTTTTCTGTTCACGTTCAAATCTGGTATTCCATTTGTGATACAAATTCCCTCTTGTTGGAATTTTGATGAATTCCAAAATAATAAAACTGCCTTCCTTAACACAGAGAAATACAAATAAAATTTGCATACAGTGACAGATTTTTCACAAAAAAAATTCTATTCCATAAAAAAACTGCTGTTACAGATTCTTCCTCAAAAGAGGCATTTACAATTGTGACTGCTGCTGTCACAGTGCATAAATAAAACTCACTGTCTGTGTAAAAACACACTCTGTCTCACTAAAATAAACACTACTGTGTATGCTCTGTATTTTTCTAAAACACTCTGCTGTGTGAAATAAAAAATACAGTTCTCTGTCTCTGTCTTTTAAAATACGCTGTTGTGCATATATAAAAAAAACATTACAATTAACAGAACGCGCTGCTGTGTATATCACTTCTGTGTAATAAAAATATCTATGTCATAAATGACTCAACCACTAAATTATCATCGCTTGACAATCTTTATGGCTTCATTACTTCTGTCAGCACCGCTTACAATTCGCATTGATAGCAAATTGAATTTGTGGCACCGCTGTTCTTTCTTCCTTCCCGCACTGTTGTGCAATGAAACTCTGTCTTCTTTTTATTACTAACACACTACTGTACATTACATTTCTGTGTAATAATAAAAAAAATACAAATCTGCCTCACGGGCCTTTTAATATATATATATGTTATATATTAAAAATAAAACAAATGTCGTGATAAACATTTTAACTGGCGATCATTATATAACATATAACATATGGGCCGTATAATATATGTGGGCCCCCAGCTGCGGTGATGTCAGCTGTTCCGTGGGGGTAAGCTCCTCCACCCACAAGACTTCCACGACCCCCGCGGACTTAACTTGCTGCCTGCATTTCTTTGCTGCCGTCTTCTATTATGCGGGCAGTTGGAAATTAATTCCAACACTCCCCCTTAATTTCAACTGCTGGGTTTTCCTGCATACCCATGCATTTCCTGAAATGTTCAAAGCTTTTCTGCTAAAGTGGCTTTGTGAGGATATCTGCAAATTGATCCTCTATTCTGCAATGCTGCAAAACAATCTCGCCATTGCTAACCAATTCCCATATGAAATGAAACTTGGTGTCAATGTGCTTTGTCCTTTTATGAAAAACAAAATTTTTAGACAATGCAATAGCTGAGCTATTGTCACAAAAAATCACTGTCACTTTTACCTGTTCTTGACATAAGCTTCTCAACATTTTTCTCATCCAAACTGCTTGACACGCTGCTGCTATAGCTGCCACATATTCTGCTTCTGCTATAGATAATGCTACAACGGGTTGTTTCTTAGAAGCCCATGAAATGGCTCCTGAACCCCTATGAAAAACATAACCGGAAGTGCTCTTCCGATCATCTACACTTCCAGCCCAATCACTGTTAGTGTATCCAACTAAATCTGAATTTTCTGAAGTAGTATAAAAAATACCAAACCTTTTAGTACCTTTAACATACCTCAAAATTCTTTTTGCTGCTTGCCAATGTGCATCCTTTGGCTTTTCCATGAATCTGGAAATCAAACTAGCAACATGCATGTCTTAGGCATGGTTATGAGTCAAATTCATGGTGCCAACTATGCTCTTGTATAAACTAGGATCAAAGGAAATCCTTTGGTGCTTGTCCTTTCTCATGAGTTTTAATCCCATCAGCACAACCCAGGAGTGATGTTTACTTTGCATTCCTGCATGTTAAATCTTTCAAGCACCTCATTAACATACTTTGCCTGTGAGATAAAAATCCCATTTTCATCTTTTTCTACTTCTATTCCCAAGAAGTATCTCAGCAAACCCATATCAGTCATTTCAAATTCTTCCTTCATGACTGTTTTAAAATTTTCAATAAGGCAATCATCATTACCTGTGAAAATAACATGATCAACATACAAAAATACTATCAATAGTTTTCCATATTTTTCTTTGATGTAGAGGGTGGGTTCTCCCTCACACTTCTCAAAACCATTTTCCAGTAGATATGAATCTATCCTACTGTACCACGTTCTTGGCGCTTGCTTCAGCCCATAAAGAGCTTTCTTCAACTTACACACTTTTTGCTCTTGGTCTTTCTTTTCATATCCGAGAGGTTGTTCAATGTAAACCTCTTCCATTAACACTCCATTTAGGAATGCTGACTTCACGTCCATTTGGTAAACTTTCCATTTTTTTTGTGCTGCTATGGACAACACTATTCTCACGGTTTCCATTCTGGCAACCGGTGTGAAAGTTTCCTCATAATCTATGCCATGCTTCTGCTTATAGCCTTTGACCACAAGCCTTGCCTTGTGTCTCTCTATCTTGCCTTCAGCATTACTCTTGGTCTTGTAGACCCATTTAACACCAATGACATCTTTACCTTTTGGGAGTTCAACCAAATCCCAAGTTTTGTTCCTCTCTATGGCATTTATTTCCTCATCCATAGCTTCTATCCATTTCTCATCCTTGATTGCTTCTTCGAAATGAACAGGATCATCAACATGACAATATAAAGAAAACAAAGAATTGATACATTCATTTGTTATATCATTTTCATAAATTTCTTTCAAACTTCTGAATTTCTTACCTCTTTCAGTAGGTGTACAAGTACTTGAAGAAGCACTTGAATTTCCTCCTTGTGGTGTGCTTGGAGAAGCACTATCATTTATCCTCAAGGGTGTGCTCTGCGGTGTTGGTGTTTCTATTTGGGGATGTATTTCAGCCAACTCATCATCATTCTCATCATGAGATAAACAGTGTTTAACATTTACTGTCTTCTCTATGCTTCCATCCCAAGCTTCCTCTTCAATGAACTGAACGTCCCTGCTCACAATAAACTTTTTGTTGGATGGGTTGTATAACCTGTAGGCCTTGGATTCCTCACTGTATCCAATGAAAATACACTTCTCCCCCTTGTTGTCCAACTTCTTCCTGAGCTGATCCGGAATGTGTGCATAAGCCACACATCCGAAAACCTTCATGTGTGTGACACTTTTCTTTGCGCCACTCCATGCCTCTTCCGACACTTTGTTCATAACTGCCTTTGTAGGGCACCTGTTCAAAATATACGCTGCACAATGTACAGCTTCAGCCCAATAGTCATTAGGCAAGTGCTTTGCCTTCAACATACTCCTCGCCATGTCCATTATGGTTCGGTTCTTCCTTTCGGCTACTCCATTTTGCTGCGGAGTATATCTAGTTGTAAACTGCTTTTGAATACCGTTTTCTCTACAAAAACGTAGAAAATATTTAGATATATACTCAACTCCTCTATCAGTCCTTAAGACTTTGATATGCAGCCCACTCTAGTTTTCCACAAGTGCTTTGAAATTGCAAAATTTTTCAAACACTTCACTTTTTTTTTTCAAAAAGTAAACCCAAGTTTTTATTGTAAAATCATCTATGAATGTTAACACATAGTGGCTTCTTGCAAGTGATGGAGTTTGCATCGGTCCACATACATCTGAGTGGACAATCTCTAAGGGTGATTTTTCCCTTATGCTTTTCCCGGAAGGAAAACTTTCTCTGTGTTGTTTCCCAAGAATACAACCTTCACAAAGGCTGTCTGATTTCTTTATCAATGGTAAACCACTTACCATTCCTTTTCTGTTCAACAAATTAAGACCTCCAAAGTTGAGATGTCCAAATCTCAAGTGCCATAACCAATTATCATCCTTTGGTTCGCTTTGGAAAGTCTCCTGTGCAACTGCTGCTTTCTCTTCACCATTCTTCAAGTCTACTCTCATTCTGAGAGGGAACATCCTGTTCCTTGTCATCTTCACTTCAGCAATACATTGTTTGCTGGGTGGTTTATCCATGATGGTACAAACATCATTATCAAAGAAAACATTATACCCCTTATGGACAAGCTGTCCAATACTTAAGAGGTTACACTTCATTCTTGGAACATAATAAATATCTGCTATGGTTTTCTTTGCACCTAATCTTGTTAAAACATTTACATCTCCTTTTCCCATAACAGAAACTTTGCTATCAGTTCCTAGTGTGACTTGTGACTGCACACTTTCATCTAACGAAGAAAACATTGCTGAGTTTCATGTCATATGGTTGCTACAACCGGAGTCTAGAAACCATAAGTCTTCACTCTTTTCTTCAGCCATATTAGAAGAAAAAAACAAATTGTTTTGGCTGCTATTTTCTCTTGTGAAATTTGCACTAGTTCCACTTCTCATATCTTGTTTCTTCTTTCTACATTCATTAGCATAATGACCATATTTTTTACAATTGTAACATTGGACATTGGATTTATCATACCTTTGTCCTTGATCATTCTGCTGTCCACTTTGCTGGCTGCCTTGGCCGTGGCTGTGACTTTGACTGTTGCACCTTCCATGTGAATGTGAAGGGTTGTTCCTTCCACCTCTGTTTTGGCTTCTACCTCTTCCTCTCTTGTTTCCTCTGCCTTGCCCTCTTCCTCTTCCGAAAGACATCTGGGTCTTAAAGGCTTGCTCAAGAGATGAGTTTTCACTCCTACCCAATCTCTGTTCATGGGTCATCAGTGATGCATGTAGTTCATCCACTGAAAACTTTGTGAGATCCCTAGTCTCCTCTATGGTGGTGACAATCACATCAAATCTTGAGGGTAAACTTCTCAAGAGTTTTTCCACAATCCTCTTGTCTTCAAGAGTCTCTCCATGAGATCTTATTTTTGTGACCATTCCAATCACATGAGTGAAGAATGAGTCAATGTTATCTGACTCTTTCATACAGAGAGTCTCAAAGTCTCTCCTCAGCAACTGAAGTTTTGTTGTCTTCACTCTTTCCATTCCTTGATAATCTATCTTGAGAGTTTCCCATGCTTCACTGGATTTCTTAGCTGTTGCTATCCTTGGAAACACACTCTCATGCACTGCTTGATACAAGAAGAAAAGAGCCTTGGCATCTCTCTTCTTGTTGTTCTTCAGTGACTCCCTTTCTGCCTGAGTTAAAACATAAAACTCTGCTTCATTTGCTGGCTCTTCAAAGCCATCCTCAACTAATTCCCATAATTCTTGAGAGACAAATAAAGCTCTCATAGTTATTGACCAGTAGTCATAATTTTTCCCATTAAATTGTGGGAGATGGATATTTCCCAAACTCATACCAGTGCTGGCTCCAGCAATTTTGCACTCTTAACTATGATAAAAACACTTGACTGTGTGTTTAAAACTAACCAATTGTACTGCAACAGTGACACAAAACTGTATAGAGAAATACCTTCGGATTCTTCTTGTCTGAACCTTCACATTGCTGGAGAGGCTGCTGCAACAAAGAACTCCTTTCCTTCAGCTTATTAGACCTTCAAATAGCCTGGATTAGCTCCGATACCATGTTGGAATTTTGCTGAATTCCAAAATAATAAAACTGCCTTCCTTAACACAGAGAAATACAAATAAAATTTGCATACAGTGACAGAGTTTTCACAAAAAAAATTATATTCCATAAAAAAACTGATGTTACAGATTCTTCCTCAAAAGAGGGATTTACAATTGTGACTGCTGCTGTCACAGTGCACAAATAAAACTCACTGTCTGTGTAAAAACACACTCTGTCTCACTAAAATAAACACTACTGTGTATGCTCTGTATTTTTCTAAAACACTCTGCTGTGTGTAATAAAAAATACAGTTCTCTACCTCTGTCTTTTAAAATACGCTGTTGTGCATATATAAATAAAACATTACAATTAACAGAACGCACTGCAATTAACAGAACGCGCTGCTGTGTATATCACTTCTGTGTAATAAAAATATCTATGTCATAAATGACTCAACCACTAAATTATCACCGCTTGACAATCTTTATGGCTTCATTACTTCTGTCAGCACCTCTTACAATTCGCATTGATAGCAAATTGAATTTGTGGCACCGCTGTTCTTTCTTCCTTCCCGCACTGCTGTGCAATGAAACTCTGTCTTTTTTTTTATTACTAACACACTGCTGTACATTACATTTATGTGTAATAATAAAAAAAATACAACTCTGCCTCACGGGCCTTTTAATATATATATATGTTATATATTAAAAATAAAACAAATGCCGTGATAAACATTTTAACCGGCGATCATTATATAACATATAACATATGGGCCGTATAATATATGTGGGCCCCCAGCTACGGTGATGTCAGCTGTTCTGTGGGGGTAAGCTCCTCCGCCCACAAGACTTCCACGACCCCCGCGGACTTAACTTGCTGCCTGCATTTCTTTGCTGCCGTCTTCTGTTATGCGGGTAGTTGGAAATTAATTCCAACACCTCTTTGGTTCAAAGTAAAGAATAGAAACCCTTTACATTTGCTTCTTTGTCTAAATGTAAATATGTAATATAGTTTATTAGTTGGAAACGGTGTTATTATCTAAACAGATTATTAATTTTTTTATTTTTATTTTTTTTTTCCTATATTTTTGTAAGATTTTTATAAAAGTTTTGAGAAAATGTTTAATATTCTTATTTTCTAATTTTTGAGATATGTTATTTCTAATTTTGAATTTATGTTAGGATATAATTCCTTTTTGGGAAGGCGTTTTATTTTTAGAATTTGTTAGTAGACACTTCACTATTACACACTCCTGTGCCTTAACATGTCAGAACTAACACAGTTGCAGGTCCTCTGCATTGACGAGAAGAGAGATCGGGGAGGGAAGTGGAGAGGTGAAAAAAGGCGACACAAATTTCTGTCTTGAGCTTTCTTCACCGACATCTCCATTGTGTTGAACCCAAGAATGAAAATTTGAAGTTTGAAGTTTAATGTGCGAGTGTTTGCTTGTGTGCGGAAGTTTTCTTGTGAAGAGTTTTCATTGTGCAAAAAGCTCTGCATAAGAAAATCTCCACACATTGCAAAGGGGAGCATTTTGCATCATTGAAGATTGGAGGAGCGGTGATAAACACTATAAAATGAACTACTTTGTTATTTTATTTATTTATTATCATATTGTGAATTTATGGTAGACATAGTTATCACCATTTCCATTTGTCTAAGAATACTCATTTTATACATGTTCAATATACTTATAGAACTATGCAAGTGGTAGAAGTGTTCATGAAATAAATCTTCATGAACCTCACAGAAAACCAAAGACTACTAAATCAAACATGAACGAAAAATTCACTTCCAATTTTTGAAAGGCATTGTTTACTGGAATGGGTATGCAACTTACTTTTACACTGCGTACCATCCACAAATAGGTGGGAAAGAGAAAGGTTTAATCACGTACTTGAAGACACGGTACGTAATTACTCAACGTGAAATGGGTGGACTATTTGCATTTAGCAAAGTTTTTTCATAACAATAGTTATTACGCATCACTCAAGATGTGTTTTTTTGGTTATATATAGAGGGAAGTTTTATATATTTCCTTATTCTGGGGTCAACCTGAGGATAGGCTTATGCTAGAGTCAAGTATGCTACAGTAAATGGAAGACATGGTGAACAAGAGCAAGCAAAACCTAAAAGCAGCAAGGAAAAATGGTTATACATATTTTAAAATGACACAAAGAATTTCAAGTGGGTGAAAATGTATATATCAAAGTATAACTAAAAATTTATTGCTTAAAATTGGGGAACTATTCTAAGCTAAACCCTCGTTTTTGTGGGCCATTTGAGATACTAGCCAGAGTAGGGCCAATGGCCTACCAGCTAGCACTACTAGCCCACATAAGAATTTATAATGTAATTCATGTGTCTCTTTTTAAGAGGCATGTTCATGATCCTACACATATAATAGATTGAAATGTAGTATGTGTCGAAGTAGAAGGTGAGTTATAGGTCGATCCTCTAAAAATTTAGGACCGGAGTGAAACAACACTTCAAAATCAAGACATTACCTAGGTTGAAGTGGAATGAAACCAATTTAGGCCTAGGGAGGCCACCTAAGAGATGGAAGATGAAATAAAAGTATACTTTCTTGTGGTATTAAATGCAAGCATAAAAACACCAACCACAGTTTTCCCTTTTAAGGGGAGTGGAGATGTGATAATTCATAATAAATTCATATTTATGAGTTTATATTGGACAAGTGATTGAAAAGTCAACTAGTACAAGTAATGTGTTATGACATTGTAAATGATTATTTTGATTAATCAAAAAGAAAAAAAATATATTTGTGTATTATAATTCTTGAAAATATATTAAAGACTATCATGTGTGAGACTCCTAACTACCATAAAAAATTTGGAATATGTTATGGTGGAGAATATGCATACCACCAAATATTTCATGATTTGAGATAATTACCATGGGTGGAATCTGTGTAAGGTGGACTACAGGGGATAAAGGCATTAAATTTTTTTTTTAAATGCCAGTGGGAGAGAAAGACTAGACCTGGACCCAAAAGCTATTAGGAAACTGGTTAAGGGTTAAGGAGGTGAAGCTAAATAAGAAACCCTATCTTTTTTTCCTCATAGGGAGGAGTAGAGCTTGGGGAAAATGTTGAGAAATGTAGTTCATGTTTGGGGAAATGTGGAAACCTTTAATTTATTTCCAACAAATATTTAGATAACTATCTGAATGTCTAGATAATCATGTTTTAATTATGTTATTTATGGCTATTCAAGGTTATAAAATAATGTAATAGGATGTTATTTTTATTTTAAATTATTCCGTGTTTGCAAGAGAATGAGTGGAAAACCCTACTAATGCTCTATGAGTGAAATATATATATCTGTGTGTGTGTGTGTTTTCTTGTTGCAGTAATACTAGTCCTTACAAGTACGAATTAAGTATTCCCTCTAATGTGGAGGATTGGGGAAGAAACCCTATCCATGGATCAACCATGGTATCCACTCTGTAAGTGGATATGAACAAGAAAAGTAGAGAGTTTTGACTAGGGTAGAAGAAGCACTCAAGCGGTAAGGGAGATAATACTATGGACGCATTCGTCCCTTAGATATTAACACTTCACCAGTATTAAAACTATGCTCTTGGTAAGTCTCTAAAGAGATTTATATAAATGCATATTTATGGAAGTAAAATATGATTATTATAAGACACTAAGAAATATAGTTTTTTTTCCACAGAAAAAAATCAAACTTTCTATTAGAAATAGATAGTCTCGGAGCATATGCATAGCATTTCAATACAGTTCCATTCTCCTTTGAGAGGAGAGGAATCAGCTACTTTGCAAGACCTGGGGTAATGCCAAGCAGCCAATAAAAGTCAAAAATATCAGTCTAGAACCAAAGCATCTCCTTTTGTTCATCATCCCCCGCTTTTTAAGCCGAAACAGAGATGAGAAACAAAAAGGTGATAGATGCCAAGGCGAAGCTCAAGGCTTCCATTTATCAAAAAACAGGGACTGGCAGTAGAAACTATCCCAGTCACCTATCAGTAGTATATAGAAAAAAAGGGACCCAGAACCTCCTTACATAAGAAAAACAGTGTTGAGCCCACTAAAGTAGTGAAATATAGTTTTAACAGCAAATATGTACATAACATAAATAAAAACAACAGATTCAAGTAAAAACCGGTTGTTACCTTGCATGAACAACACCATTCACCAACTCAGTTACTGTCCAGGACCCCAAATCTTGCTGAGAACCTTCTTTAGATAAGTGATCTGCTTCCTGGTTCCTTTCCCTATAAATGTGACAAACAGAGATCTCAGTGAAAAAACATTTGATGCGACGAATCTCTTTAAGTAAAGGTAAAAAAATATAATTTCTGCACTGCTGAGTTCCATTAAACCAATTCACAACATTTCTAGAATCACCAAAAATTTGGATTTGCCTCAAGTGTTTCGAAATCAACCAGCAAAGGAGGAAGTGAAGGGCTTTAAGTTCTACAAAGTTGTTTGACCCTTGCCCAAGGCCCACCGAAGCTCGGAGGGAGTTCGCAGGAGAGAGGTGAATAACTAGACCAGCGCCACAAGAGCCATTTGGATCAGAGGCCCCATCAAAAAAATCACATGGGATTGTTTCGTTGATCACTTCAGACTGAATGTTTCAAGGGGGTGCTGGTCCTGAAGGAGAAGGGATACTGTCATATATAGCAGCTCCTTTTGCTGTTAGTCTGGCAAGAGGAAAAGACTGGTCATTAAAAATAGCCCTGTTATGAGCAATCCAGGTTCCCCATGCTATTAGAAGAGGGATTGATCTGACTTTATCATTTGGGACCTCCTGCCACCACTGATTCCAAGCTTGAAGAAAATCATCACCGTGCTAGCTAAAAGGAATATTGATCAATCTTAAAGTTTCTTCCCACAGACTGGAATTGAAAGGGCAATGGAGGAAGAGAAGGAGAGCAGTTTCTTCAACCGACTTACAGAGGGAACACCAACTCGGTCCCGATTTTCCCCTCTTTTGAGGAAAGTCCCACGTTGGCACCTTTTTTTTAAGAATGCACCAAAACAATAATCTGGTCTTGGCTGGGCATTTCAGCTTCCAGATTGATTTGTACCACCATCTTGAGGCCTCCCTCCCCACTTGGGACATCAGCCATTTGTAGTCCGATTTTGGAGAGTAAGAACTTGTCTGTGCATGAACCCAGTGCAGCTCATCTCTTGCATCCGAGAGCCAGACAGAAGAAAAATGTAATGCTGAGACATAACGGTTCCATTCTTCCATCCACCTATCAGCCAACTGCAAATCTAATCCAGAGAGCTAGCCTTGTTTCAAAAGGGAGGTTGATCTAGGATCAGCTACCTAGTTCAAAGTGTAATAACCCCTTTCATTAAGAAACTCTACCAAAGCCAGAGGAAGAGAGAAACTGTCAGAACAGCCAACCCAAGGATCGCAACCTAAATGGACTTGAGTACCATCACCTATGTTCCATGCCAAACCTTGCTCGACTGTTTGAACCAACACAACAACAACTTTCCAAACTACAGAAGCATTTTTTGAGGACTTAACTGGAGAGCGAATCCAGTCCAGAACCAGAACTTGGTTGAGATATTTCCTTTTGATGACTGAAACCCAAAGAGAGTCTGTAGAGATCAAGCGCTAGGCCAGCTTGGCTACAAGGGATTTTGAAAAGGAAGACAAATTTTTTATCCCCCAACCTCCCCATTCCCTAGGTCTGGTGATTTTGTCCCAAGCGACCCATGGGATGACATGCTCCATTTTCGACCCTGCCCAAAGGAATTTACTGCACAGTTTATCTATGGAGGCCAAAATGCCTTTCGGGACCCAGGAGAGGCTGGCCCAATATACCATAATGGCCATCAACACTGGCTTAATTAGGACCAATCTACCAGCCCTTGAGAGCCACCTGAAACTCCAGTGATTTAGCATTTTTTCTATCTTTGTAAGCAGCCACTTCCAGTCCCAAATTCTGTAGTTGTCTGGCTTGAGAAAAAATCCCAAATACTTGAAGTTGTCCTAAATGGGTTTTACTTCAAAATTCAAAAGACTTACCACTCTTCTAATTTCTTCAGCAGAAAGACCCGAAGGGGTGAGAGTCGATTTTTGAGCAATGATTTGGAGACCAGTAGCTTTTAGGAAGAGGTCCAAAAGATTTTGCAAGGCTCGACAGTCCTCCAAACTCCCATTTACAAACAGAAAAATGTCATCCACAAAGAGGAGGTGGGTAATCCAGAGGTTTTGCGCCACTTCAATGCCTTTAAGGTTGCCCTGCCTTTTAGCTTTATGAATCATTAAGCTTAACCCTTCCACTTCCCGGAGGAACAGAATAGGCGAGAGAGGAAAACCCTTCCTGAGACCGCGTTCAGGGTTGAAAAAGGAGGATGCAGCACCATTTATCAAGAGGGAAATAGCAGTAGAGGTGACACAGCTCATAATCCATCTAACAAAATCAAATCTAAGCTGAGGTGAGTGAGCAAAAGGCACAGATAAATCCAACTAAATCTATCATAAGCTTTAGACAAATCAATTTTTATAATTGCCCCTTTCCTACCACTTTTTTTCAGACTATGGAGGATTTATTGAGCTACCCCTACAGCTTCATGGATTTTCCTACCATCCAGGAACCCAAATTGTTCAAGGGAAATATGGCTGGAAAGAAAAGGCTTTAACCTGGAGGCTATGATTTTTGCTATTACTTTATAGACACAAGTGCACAGAGAAATGGGGTGAAAATCAGCAAAAGAGTTGGGTTGATCAGTCTTAGGGATCAAGGCAAGGAAGGTGGAGTTGAATGGCGGAAAAATGGTCCCAGAGACTCTGGATTCTTCCACTACAGCAACCAGCTCTTCTCCAAGAACATAAAAAAAATGCTGAAAAAATTCAACAGTCCATCCATCCGGACCTAGACTTTTATCCTTTGGAATTCCTTTGAGGATGTCCTCCACTTCTTGTTTCATGACAGGAGCCATTATAGCCTCTTTGCCTTCTTCGTCAATGAAACTAGGAAAAAACTGGGCTACTCTGATAACTTCAGCTATGGAAGCTTCTGCAGGAGCTTTGAAGAGGGATTTGAAATGACTAATACCCAAGGAAGCCAAGTCCTCAAATGAGGAAGCCTGCTCACCATTTCCTTTAGGGATTTCCCAAATAGTGTTTTCACTCTTTCGACCTTTTGCAAAGTTTTGAAAGAATTTAGTATTCTCGTCTCCCGCTTGGAGCCAGATCGCTCTGCTTTTCAAGCACCAGCTCTCTTCCCTGATCTGAAGAATGCTTCTCCTAGTGGCCTCCAGCTCCTTTAATTTGGCCCTCGATTCGACAGAAACATACCCTCACCCTTTAGGATCTTCCATCAAAGCAATCTCTGAGTTGACCTTCTTAAGCTCCTCTTCTTCTTTCACCTTTTTCTGGGCAGCCCATGATTTAGAAGCTGCTTTCATTTTCTTCAAGTTGTTCATGAAAAAGGCACTCCTTGATATTTCAGGGCTGAGGTTGTCTTTCTCCCATGTAGAAGAAAAGATTTCAATGTACGAATCATGCTTGAGCCAGGATGAGTTGAATCTAAAAGGAATTCCAGGCTTTTTTCCATCGCATTTAATCTCCAAAAAAATTGGAAAATGGTCCGAGACACCTCCATCACCCACCCAATGCCGGTAGATCATGATTTTTTCCACCCAATCCTCACATATCAAAAAACGGCCGATCTTCTTTCCCACCCAGTCCTATCCAATTCTTCTATTTCTCCAAGTAGGGCGCAGCTTCAAGAGGGGAATATCCACCAAATGGGATAGTTCTAGATAGTTCCTGAATAAGTCAGAAAGTAGGTCAGCTCTGGCTGAGGCACCCCAGGACTCCGCTTCCCCCAGAGAGAAATTAAAATCTCCACCAATAATTAAGTTAGGATGAGAGATCCAAGTGGATCTAAAAACAGAGGTCCAAAACTATTCTCTATCCACACAAGGCCCATATATATTTAGGGAGAGAAAGGTGAGATTAAGCTCACTGGAAAATAACTCCAAGGCTAGACAGTTCAGAGCACCCCAGGAGGAAACATATCTAAACTTCTTAGGATTAAAACCAGAAACCACACCCCTTGATCTCCCCACAGCATAGAGAGCATAAAAAACCCAGCCAGGTAGTAGTTTGGAAATTGAACAGATTACATCATCCCCTTTCCCCGGAGTTTCCTGAAGCAAAACAATATCCGTATTTTGAGACCACACAAGTTCTCGGAAAGCTAGCTTTTTAGGCTGCCTAGCTAAGCCTCTGCAATTAAAAGAGAGAAAAATCATGGCACTCCTTCAGGGGGTGGCCGCTCCGCTCTAAGCACCCTGATAAGAGACATATGTTTACCATCTGCCATAACCACAACAGCTTTCGATTGAGCTTTGGAAAGGTTTGATTTTCTGCCTCTCATTTTCTTGACCCCAACCACTACAGGATTTCGGGCAAGACCACCTACTGCCAAACCAGTCCCAAACCTGTTAACCTGAGGTCTAAGGTTATATGGAGGAATATCGGAGGAAGAGGCCTGAGGGCCGGGAGGCTGAGAGGCACCAACAACTTGGGAGGAGGGAAGATCAGGAGGGTCAGGGATAGAGAGGATAACACTATCAAAGGATGAAAGAGAGATATTCAAAGCTGATAGATCATTAAGAATTTTCCTGGAGGGACCAGGCTCAGCAAAATCAGATAAAGAAAAAAAAGTAGAGGACTGAAAAGGGAGGGGATCAGAGGAGGACATACCCGCCTGAGACGCCCCAACTAGTTTAGCAACTTGTAGGGGAACCAGGGAGTCTGCCGAATCCTCAAGAGGGGAGGAGAGAGGGACTACTTTTTCCTCCTGTTCCTGGGCTGTGTTGACCTCAGAAGGAGGGGGAGCCTCCTGCACAAAAGGACTAGGCACTGCTTCCTAAGGAACCTCATCTAAATCTGAAAGAATGATTTTTTCCTTCCTGCACTGCTTTTCCGGCCTACGACGTCGACGGTGACCAAGCGAACACTCCTTCGCCATATGACAATACTTGTGGCATCTATTGCATCGAAAGGGAAGATGCTCGTAATCAAGGGACTGCAAAAACTCTAGATCCCGATAGTAGAGAGTCATCGCGTCCGCAAGACCTTCCCTCGGATTCAGACTCACCAGTATATGGGCCACACTCCGATCCCTGGTTTTAATGTAAGACTTATCAGCTTCCAAGAAGGTTCCCAGAGTGTTGCCTATGGAGACAAAAAAGGAATCAGTCCAAAACTACCGAGGGAGTCTAGGGAGCCTGACCCAAACTAGAGATTCTGCCATTTTTTATTTTTGAGCATCGAACAGGGGAGTCCATCTTCGGAAGAGAATGGGTCATTTACCGAGAAACCAGTTCCTTTCAAGTACCCAATCTACTTGATCTTTCCTGTCAAAAGTGATATTGAACAAACCCCTTACAAGGATTGAAATATCAACAGGCATGCTTGGAGATTCTTTCCACATAGATTGAGCCCAGTCAGTGATGTACTCTGCCGAATAATTTCTACCCCTAACTCTTCCAACAATCATTGTCTCAGAGGCTTCCATTGCTTTCTCAATGCTAATGTCCACACCCAGCAGGCATTTAGGTCTAACTTCCTTCTTCTTGATAGGTTTATATTTCCTCCTCTTCTCTCCCACAGCTTTCTTGAAACCCTCCCCTTCTTCCACAGGATTGGAAAAGGGAACATCCGCCCCTATAGACTTGAGCAAGGGCTGCTTAGGATCTTCAAGAGATCTGAGAGGCGCGACTTCCTGACTTAGGTTCGGCTGGGCACCGGGCCCAGATACAGCTTCAAAACGAGGGGCACGATCCCAATTTTCTAAGGCCAAAGATCTAGGAGGACGTTCGACTGCCTCATTCGAGGAGACTCTTGACTGATTGCCGAGGACTGAGACCCCTCCCTCATAGGAAAAATCAAGTCACCTCCATTCTTCACGATAGGAGCAAAGCCCTCTACAGAGACTGGGGGAAGCGCCTTCGAAGGGCCTTGACCAACCTCAGGAAAACGCAACCCCTCTGATACCACATGAGGAGGTCTACTCAGGGGGTGAAAGCCTACAAAGGGTTCAACCCCTTGAATATGAAGGCTTGGTGAAAAAGGAAAACCACTACACCCCACAATATCTTCTAGCCCTCTTGTTGGAACAAAAGGAATAGCGTTACCTTGAGGGGCCGACTGTGACTGAGGCCGAGCTAGAGAGATCGCCATTCTAAGGCCCGCTTCTGAAGTCGGGGGACGTCCATTGATTAGATCGGATGGCCCAGGAACATGAAGCCCACTCCAGGAACTGACTAGGGTTTCACCTAGCAACCCAGCTCCTTGCGAAAAATTTCCCAAGGCTGCCTTGGCTGCAAGGTTGTGTGAGACAACAGGGGTGGGAAAAAAGAGCCCGAGATTTTTCTCTGAGATTTCAAGTCCCCAAAAAGTAAGAAGGTCTTCAGGAGAGTGCTCTAGTGCCACTGAAACACTGTCGAAACCCATAGTTACCGCTGACAAACCCTCTTATGGCAACACCAAGAGAACGCAAAAACTGCTTAGCCACAGAAACCCTAGCTCCTAAACATCGTTGAGCATAACAGAAAATGCATGTAGAATATGATTCCATACTGATAGGTGGAGGGTTAACCATCGTACACTTGGCAACAGACCGAGAGCCTGGAGTGTGAAACAAGGAGGAACGTTGGCAGATTCTGCAGTAACGACAAGCGAACTCCTGTCACATCCATCGCGCTCCACCTCCTCTATAAGTGTCATGACACTAAGAAATATAGTTGAAATATAATTAGAGAGTTTTATCTCCAATATTTCAAGCCATGACAAGGATGGGAACCTTTTTGAATACCCAAAAGACATGCAGTCCTAGATAAAAGAATTAGGGATCAAAGAAAACCTTTGGTAGTACCACATGACAAGAGTTTGCCATACCTATGGCCTAGTATATACCATCTAAATTAATTGATAACCACATATCTCATATAGATTTACAAACATAATAATACTTAAATTGGAGAGTACACATTCCTAGTTATAGAAAGCCAAATGAAAGTAACAATATCATAAATTTCCATATTACACGTATATTTTTATGTAAGAACATAAAAAATTATTGTTTCACACATGCCTAGTGAACAAAAAGGAAATAAATCTATCAAGGGCATAAAATCCATTACTGTTATTATATTGGCATGTGAAATCTCAAAAATAAATATACAATATGTTTTTCCCCAAGAATATAGAAGAAGAAATTAATTTATGGCCATGAGAACTTTGGACATAATTTATATTATAAAACAAAAAAATTTGAGTTATTAAATGAAGAAACCCTTAATAAAAATAAAATAAAATGTATGGTTTCAGTGATTTGGATTTGTACCCAAAAAAATCCTAATATATCCTAAGATAAATATATAATAGGACATTGTGAAACCCTAGCTAGATTGTGACCTTTTCTAGTAACCTTAATTACAACAAAATTTCATGTAGCCAGTGAATAAGTTGAAGCCTGAAGGCAACATTAGAAAACCTACAAAGGATAATATTTAATGAGCACCTATAGTGTTCATAGGTAAAAAAGAAAATTTGCAAGTACTTAAGCCTGGAAATTTCCCCATATAAAAATCAACTGCGGATAGGAACTAACCTATGAGTAAAACAAGAGGAAAACACTTAGTCCACTTCAAATTACTTAGAAAATTCCCTCCAAAAAATATCTAAAATACCTCAAGGGTAACTAGTATCTCACCTTAATGAGAGGATTAGAAATCTCTGCTCTAATACCCTATTACAGGAATGAGAATACTTCAATATCGAATGGATTTATGTAAAGAAAACCATGTTGGAAAATGGCTGATTTAGGGTTTTGAATTTAGATGAAATTATGAGAGATTACCTTCACAAAACCCTAAAAAATGTGTGACATTACTGAAATCCCTATAGAATATGGTCACTAAGACCAAAATCTCTATGGAAAGCCAGGGTTTGACATGTAAATATATCATCGACCAGAGAAAAAATTAGTCATCATAATATCCAACCATGTTAACAACATTTACATAGAACTATACATTAAATAAAAATAATTAAAGGACAGTGGGTGGGGGTCAAATTAAGACCTGGGTTCAAACCTTATCTCATACAACAAACATTTCTCCCTCTTGTCAGCATGCAAATCAAAGCAAACAAAAAAACAATTTGTAAAATGTTTGAAAAAGTGAGGTTAAACCATATCCACTTATCAGGTTAAACCATATGTATGTATGTATGTGTGTGTGTGTGTGTGTGTGTGTGTGTGTCTGTTTGAATGACTAAAAGCATCATCTCTTATATCTAATACAAGAGGAAGATAATAATTTTCTCCACGTTGTTCCTTAGATTCATGTACAAAACCATTTTCAAAGTAGTTTGTCCTCTTAATGAATATCTTTTCTATTGAAATATATCGTAGTTTGGATCCATTTACCCTATATATACATATATATATATATATATATACATACATATATATATATATATATATATATATATATATAAATATATATATATATATATATATATATATATATATACATATATATATACATATATATATATATATATACATATATATATATACATATATACATATATATATATATATATATATATATATACATATATATATATATAAATATATATATATATATATATATATATATATGTATATATATATTTCTTGCAGGCTTCAAAGCCTCCCCATTTTACATAGGAATATTGGCCCATGTATAAGATTTGAAATTTTCAAAATGTGTGATTTTTAGTTGCATGCAACTCCATGCTTTATAATATTTTTTTTCTTGTAACATATTTGTGAGGACATATTTTTTGTATGTACATTTTACAATTGATTTCTTCATTCCACAATTTTTATGGAAGAAACCTTGCATACAACATGTAACTAGCCATTTCTTTCAAAGATTTATTATTGTTCTTGACTACCTTGTTATACTACAAAGTGTAAGGAATTGTGTTCTACAAATGTATTCCAATTTCATCACAAAGATGTTGTACATCCTTGTTGACGGACTCCCCCCATTATATTTATGAAGGATCTAAATTGTATTTCTAGAAAAATTATATGTGTTGGAAAAACCCCAAAGTTCAGATCTCTCTTTAATGGCGAAGAAGAAGCCCTTTATAGGGAAGGAAAATGCAGGACATAAAGGCAGAGGTACACCACAGAGAAAGCCACCTCAAGGTATGTATTAAAACAGAAACAATTAAGGAACCAAATGTTTCTATTGTGGTAAATTTGGTCATATTGAAAATAATTTTCATAAAAATAGGTTTATGAAACTCAACATAGACATAAGAGGCATGCAGGACACTTTTCTAATGATGATCATAATCAAGATCTCAGACCGTTTATGGTTGATTCTGATGAGAATGATGAATCGAATACATGCTTTGTGGATTCAGGAGCTTCCACTCACATGATAGGTAACATAAAAAGGTTCAAAAACTTCAAAGAAACCAATAGTGGTGCAAAAATATACCTTGGTGATGACAGAGCGTACCAAATCAAAGGGTATGGTAATGTTCTTGTCATATTTCCTGATGGAAATATTAGGCATATCCCAAATGTAATGTATGTACCCAAAATAAAAAAGAATCTGATCTATGTTTCTATGATAACAGATCAGAATCTTAAAGTACAATTTTTTAAGTATTATTGTGTTAGTAAGGATCTGTTGGATTATATGAAGACAATTACATCAGGGATTCGAGTGGGAGGTCTTTAAAATCTAAATGTGATAAGTGAGCCACACCAAACATTGACATCATCAAGTAGGAGTGTAGAAGATTTATGGCATCAGATATTCGGCCATATTAAGTTCAATTATTTGTTACTACTTCAAAAAAGAGGTATGGTCAATGGTATCCTTGTTTTATAGCATGTTCATGTTGACAATCAAGCATGTGCTCTTGGGAAGATGCACAAAGATGAATTTCCTGTAAATGTAGATAGAAAGCAGCGAGATAGACAAGAGTTAGTCCACACTAATTTATGTGCATCAATGCAGACAAGGTCATTGGGAGGTGATTATTATTTCTTATTATTTTTTTATGGCTGTACGAGATTCAAGTGGGTATATTTTCTGAGTAAAAGGATTCATAATTTTGAATACTTCAAACAATTCAAAAGCATGATTCACAAGAAAGCATGTAAATTCATCAATATTCTTCACTCAGACCAAGGGGGATAATACAAGAAGGATGCTTTCATCAAACATTTAAAATACCATGGAATATTTCTACAGGTTATAGTACCTCACACTCCTCAAAAGAACGAGGTTGTAGAGAGGAAGAATAGAACCCTTGTGGAGTGTGCTTGCACCATGTTAAAAGGTAAGAACATTTATAATGCTTTTTGGGAAGAAGCAATAAATACTGCAATATGTTTTAAGAACGGGAGTCCAACAAAAAGTCTTGAGTTTAAAACTCCATTTGAATATTTATTAGGTTTTAAGCCTAGATTTAAAAATTTAAGATTTTTTGGCTCCAAAGCTTTTTCTCACGTTCCAAAGGAGGATAGGTCGAAATTGGATTCAAAGGCCATTAAATGCACTTTTGTTGGGTATTATACTGAGTTTAAAGCTTATAAATTTTTTGATCCCTTTACTCATAAAGTCTTTGCAAGTAGAGATATAGCCTTTCATGAGCAGGTTCATGATGGAAAATATGGGACATTCCTTTGTTGATGGAAGAAGGGAGTGATGAAATAAGGGACAACCATGAGCATCAGAAATAGAAAAAGGAAGAAGCGGATGGTATAGATGCAGTATCCAAGTTAATTCCGCAAAGGGACTATTAGAACGGCTTTTAAGCCACTCCACCACTCAGGAGATCAGCTAGGAAAACTCAATGCCAACAAGATATAAGGAAAATGGTTTTATAACTAGTATGTTAAATGTTGTTGAACCCTCTAGTTATAAAGAAGCCAGTCAATATGATGAATGGAGGGTAGCTATGGAAGAGGAATGTGAATCAATACTAAAAAAAAAACTTGGGATTTAGTTGAATTACGTGAAGGCAAACAAATCATAGTTTGGAAATGGCTATACATGACTAAATTTAAAGTAGATGGAAGTATAGATAAATATAAAGATAGGATGGTTGCAAAGAGGTACTCGCAAAAGGAAGGTATAGACTATGAGGAAACCTTCGCTCCTATAGCTAAGATAAACACAATCAGAATGTTAATTTCTTTAGCTACCGAACAGCATTGGATGATACACCAGCTAGATGTGAAATCTACATTTTTAAATGGGGATTTGAAAGAAGAAGTGTATTTAGAGCAACCTGAGGGGTTTGTTAAACAGGGGAAAGAACATTTAGTCTGTAGATTGAAGAAAGCATTGTATGGACTAAAACAGGCACCCAGGTCATGGTATGATAAAATTGGTTCAATTTTCCTACAACATAATTATAAAAGAAGCAAGTATTATCCTAATATATATATCGTGTTTGATAAAGAGGAGCGAATTGTTTTGATTTCTTTATATGTAGATGATCTTATCATTACAGGAAATTTTGATAAACTCATTAAAGAAATCAAAGAGAAGATGTCACAGGTTTTTGATATGAACAACCATGGTGAGCTACGCTATTGTTTGGGTCTTGAATTTTGGAGAGATTTAGGCTAGAATTTTCTATCACACGGTAAGTATGTGAGGATTTTACTGAAAAAGTTTAGGATGGATCAGTGCAAAGCTACAACAATGCCTTTACAGCATAATACCAAACTTCATAATGATGACAGTTATGAGGCAAATGCAACATTGTATAGACAAATTATTGGGAGTCTAATTTACTTGACTAAAGCTAGAACACATTTGGCTTATGCAGTCAGTGTATTGATCCAATTAATGTCAAAGCCTCTTGAGAGTCATTGGGTTGCAGTGAAAGGTGTCTTAACGTATCCTCAAGGAACCTTAGACTTTGGTATTATATATACTGATTCATTTGATTTTAGATTAACAATTTTTTCAGACTCCGATTGTGTTGGAAATCTAGATGACAGATGATCCATAACAGGTTATGCATTCAAAATTGGGTCTAAGGTCATTGAATGGAGTAGAAAGAAGTAGAACATTGTATCCTTGTCTTCAGCAGATGCTAAGTATCAAGAAATGTGTGAAAAAACATGTGAGGGAGTTTGGTTGAGGAGACTTCTCGAGTATGCCAGAGAAGAATAGAAAGATGCAACAATTATTAGATGTGACAACTAGAGCTCCATCAAACTTGCAAATAATCCAGTGTTCCATAAAAACACAAAGAATATTGATACACAGTTTCAATTTGTTAGGAAGAAGGTTTAATCAAAGGAAATTCATATTGAATATTGTAATACTTGTGATAATGCTACTGAAATTTTCACTAAGCCTCTTGGAAGAATTAAGTTTGAGTCATTTAGGGAGAATTTTGGAGTTTTAATGAACCCTTTCTCCATTGAGGGGGATTTTTGAAGATAATGGAGAATGTAATTTAGGAGGGATTCGGTTCACCAGAACCTTGGATGAGGAATTAGTTACTATTGCTTAGGTAAGTTTTTCTAACTTCCTTATATCCATGAAGAATATATATTTTCGATTGTAATGTGATTGATGTAGATCGCTCTGCAGTGGCAATCTCCAGGTGGAGTCTCTCATCTAAGAGCTGCCCTGTTTCGTTAATAAAGTAAATTATTGTATTTTTTTTATCAATTTTCATGTTCTTTGGAAATATTTAGATGCTCAAACAATCTATAATTGAGTTTGTGAAAATACACCCATGTATATCTCATGTAATCATCTATAAATTTCAATACATATATGGATATTCTCATGAAAGGTTCTAGAGATGACCCCATATGATGTAATAGATCTGAAAAGAAAATGTATAAAAATGGAAAATATACCCAAGAAATAACACCATAGAAGATAAAACTTCTGATCTTCATTAATATCAAAACTCTTGAGGTAGGGAAACACCATACATTCACTCCTTAAGGAAGGAGATCACTCCACAAGCCATATGCTTGTCAATAAAATAATCCTTTACCCTCTCTCAGTGGAGAGTCTCTAGCCTCCATATAGTTTTCATACATGCAATACCATGGGTAGTTACCATGGGTCTCTCAATACCATACATCCAATACAATGGGCTTATCACTTTATTCCCTAGCTACATGTGGTCCCTTGCATAATGTGGGTTAACCACTTTATTTATTAAATATGACCCATTTATTTATCATTCTTACATTATTACATCATATTATTCCTTTGGGTACCTCCCTTTCTACCCTTTATTATACCCCCTACGTATACTACATTACACCCCCCTTAAGCATGTTTCATCCCCAAAACATGAAAAGAACACAAATAATAATGTCTACTCAAAATAGTATTCCACTGGTACCATCCGTGTCCATCTAACCATCCCAGATAAAGGTGAACACTCGATCTATTTGGTACCTCGCTCACTTGAGATGGAAGCGGGTTCTGGTGGTTCCTCTATGTTGATGTGTTGTGGGTGGATCGTCACACCTGGGTTGTTGTCTTTGTTTCTAATTTGTTGCCACCTTGATGTTTGTTGTCTTGTTGGGTGATGCGCGTGGTGATATGTTGAAGCTTTAACTGATGGAATATCTTTCATTAATTCCTCCACTATTGGTGATGGAGTTTTGTCTGGTGCTTTTGCTGGTACCTGCTTTGATGTCTGTGTTTGGTTTTCTATCATCAAAGGATCATCATCTGATGTTTCTGTGTCATTAGAGAATTGTGATTCTTCCTCCCTAGTCTCTGCATGGTTTTTCATGCAAATATCCTGCAATGTAATTTTCATCTTTTTATACCAGAGCTTCATGAATTTCTTTTGCACATTGAAATTGTCAGTACCAATGAATTCCATCCAAGGGTGTCTGAAAACAACATCCACAACAGCCATATATGAAGCATAAAAATTGGAATGCAACACATACTTGTCCATATAAATCTTCAAATCTTTATAAATTTCAACATCTTCATTATGAACCTATGTGTTTTCAATATGTTTTGCTAGAACTTGCAAATTTTTAGCCAAATTAACATTGATACAATTATGCTTGCAACTAGGAATGATAGACACAATGATGTTCTCTTTATGAATACTTCCATGAACCTGTAATATGGACAGATTAGTAGAAAAGAAGTCTTTATGGCTCTTAGTGTCCTTTCCAGCTTGAGACCACTTGTCTAAAATGAATTTTTCAAGTTTTTTCTTGGGAAGTTTCCTCACTGAGTTGTCAAGTGAGGTCCACCATTTATTTGCCTCATCTTTCATATGAAGCCCTATGGAGCATACCCAAAAATTTCAGTATTTATCCTTGTGGTATTGTAAAAAAAAATCAATAGTATGGCCATCATCGTTTCCTGTAAGCTTCATCTTGCGAGAACCCCTAAAACAAGGTAAGGGTTTTGAAGAAAATCACTTACTTTGGAAAAAATTTAAAATGGACATTACTCAGTCAATATAACTGAGAATCCTTAATATAACCCATTTTTGGAAATGGAATAGTTATTCTGCATCTATCTTGTGACTGAAATCTCGATCTAGGTACTCTGGAAACACAGATCTACACTGTAATTGTCCCGTCGTCACAAAACTTCTGAAAAGGTGGCTGATTTTAAATCAGTGATAACTCCCTCATCCAGACTTTGATTTGAGCGATTTGTTTTTTGAAATTGCATGATTTTTCAAGGGGATCTCATATCTATAATTTTTTTTCTAAATTTCTACACCAAAATCTACAAAAAATGTTAGGAGAGCCACCATACTCAAATTGTGGTCATAAACATTTCTACAACACAGCTGAATTTAAATCAGCGATATCGCCCTCATTCGGACTCTGATTCGACGTTTTTTTTTTTGAAATTTTGTATTTTTTCACAAGGAATCTAAATATGCTATTGATTTCCGAAAATTTTGTGCCAAATTTTTTTAGATCTTCTCTGCAAACTTGCAGCCCAAAAAATTCATACAAAAAATGAAAAACAAATCTCCCAAAATCTGCCCAAGAAAGTGCTCTGATACCACTTGTAATAGATCTGATAAGAAAATTTATTAAAAGTGGTAATAGATCTGATAAATTGTAATTGTACCCCATTTTTACCCTTTATTATACCCCCAAGGTATACTACTTACGAGAACTGTGAAAATCCTCCTAGGGATATGAGTCTCTACATTCATTCCATATCCCAAAATTTTCTTCTCGATGCTTTAAAAGAGAACATCCATCACAAAATCCAGAATATGTAGGACACTCCTAAAAAAAAATTCTCCAAGATCTACCCTCCATTGTTCATTTTCCTCTATTGGAAAAAATCCCATTAGAACAAGAGGACTGGAATATGCTTTTAAGGGTAAGAGATGATTGTTTGTAGCTTCCACGTGATGTGAATATCTAAAGTATTTGATCCATATATTAGGAGAATAATTAAAAAAAATTAATGCATATGCATTCCCTCTTGTTTCAGGGGATCTTTCTCCTTACTTCTTATTAGAACTTTATTCACCAATGATTGATACACTAAAGAGTTTGTTCCATGAGATCAATGCTGCTCTTCATGCATGATCATCCTCGATGGTAACGATGGCTTAAATCACTTAATTTGATTTCCAATTCTTTCCCTTCTTTTTCTTTGAGTTGGTAGATTTATTTGGAGGTTTGGGATTTCCTCCCTTTCTTGGATCTAGTTCCTTTTTCTTTCCTTTTCCATTAAATTAATGATGGATTTCAAGTTTCCCTTTCCTATTTCATGCATATAAATTGCATGGGATTTATAACTTTTCAATGTGCCCATATTTATGAGCTTATCGTGCTCATTCATTAAGGAATCAATAAAATCATTTATTGTGGGTGTTGTAGCCTAATTTGACTCAGCTAAAAGTCAAGAGAGGTTATGAGCATTTCAAGGTTATTGAGGAATAGTTGTTAAATTTCAAGAAGACCTGTAATATGCTTGAAAGGATAACCATAATCTCAACGAGGATTTGTCATCACATGTGCACCAGAACAAAAATCAAGGAAGCAATAACGTTGGAGGTGTAATCTAAGCCATAGGAGCAGCAAAGAGAAAAACGAGCAAGAGGGCTCAAGTGAGGATCATTCACGTGCAGAACAGTTGAAGAGCCGGACCGATGGGCACATTCATAACATTTCACACTAAATAGGGTCGATTCGGGCTCATTCGCAAGCTCAAGAAGGACTAGCGCAGTAGAACACCAGATAAGCTCAGGAGGGTGACACCCTGGAGCAAACAAAATAATTTCCTGAAGGCGGAGAAAGGACACATTTCCCTTAAAAAATTTAGAGTTTTGGAGGAGGCGCAAAGGGAAAAATACAAGTTTGAGATCAAAGTGCAGATCTGCAGTGGAGAGATGGATGGTGGATATTAAATCGAAAACTGAAAATCGCAAGTTTCAAAGGATAGGCACGAGAGGTAAATGTTAAAATCGCTAAATTGCAATGCAGTGGGGCCCGATCGCAAATCGCAAATTGCAAGTTTTAATGAATAAGTGTACAGGTAAATGTTAAATTCACCGAAGTGCGATATGCGGTGACATGACAAGATGACATGGCAAGATGACATGGCATATGACATGGCCCCAACCCCATTGATCACAGTTGATTTATGATGACATGTTAGAGTGAGGTGGCAAGCTGACATGGCAGATGATGTGGCAGTGATGTGGTAAGGTGATGTGGTAGATGACATGGCACTGGACCACATACTGCACATCTTAAGTTTTAAAATTTAAGTGCAAACAATAAGTGTTATAATTGCCAAAGTGCGATGTGCGATGCGGTGGGGCTCGATCACAAATCACAAATCACAAGTTTTAAAGGATAACCGCAGGAGGTAAGTGATAAAGTCGCTGAAGTGCGATGTGCGATGCTAGGTGGGACTCGATCACATAGCGCACATCACAAGTTTTAAAAGTAAGTGCTAAGGAAAATTTAAAGATAGAAAAATGCAAAGTGCGATGTTGGCACAAACACGATATGGCTCCAAGATGAAATCTAAAGGATTTCAAGTCTAGGCTTATGACGTTTGTGTGCCATTTTATGAAGAAATGGGCAAAACACGACAGAGAGACTCAGGTAAGTGAATTGACATAGGGAAAAGTAGAAGAGAATTCTAAACACAGCAGGCATGCACAAGAGAGGCAGAGTCAGGTAGCAGGTGACAGGATGACAACGTTCGAAATGCAAAAGCATGGGTAGAGTCGGGTGGAGATGCATTTATGTAGACTGTTAGGACATCACAGCTAAAATGGAAGGAGACACATCATCAACAAATTAGACTCAGAAAAAGGATTATATTCCAAGTGTATTTTTTTTCTTTGTTAAGATCAAAGCTACAACGGTGTCCTCAATTACAATGTAATAAGTAGTTTGATAGTTTAGGCAATTTAGGAGTTTCAAGAAGCTTGAGAAGTTACAAACTGTTTTTGATGTATTTAAGCAAGGGATAAGGAAAGAAAGGGGCCCGAGTTCTAGATCTCTTTGGCATTTTTTACTTGTTTTTCTGATGGGTAAATGAAAGAAGCAGTAAGTTTCCTGCAACTTTTGATGGTGATTTGTAATATCACATAATGGGACTGCAAAAATATGTAAACACAACAATGAAAGAGCTGTGGAAAATTAACTCATAAAATGTGTATGGAACACGTAGCCATTAAATTATAATCGCAATGACAAAATTATGTCTTCATACATGATCTCCAAGTGGGGAAAAACAAAAATATGGACCATAAAAAAGTTATTCCCGGAAAATTATGCTGTAACAAGAGAAAATAAAACTTATATCCCTTAGCATATAGATTATGGCCTTCACATACAAAAGAGGATCAGAAACAAATCTCTCTTGATAAGTTAAACATATCTCCCGGCCTCAAAATGGCTTAAAAGCACCCAAACCCCATGACTTAGACTATGCAAAATTTCTGAAGCACACAATAGCATTATTATGTGTGGGTTTCTACAAAATCATGATAGGAAATCATATTTCTGGAGCTTTATTGAGAAATATGCTAAGAAAATAGCGATCTGGCCTCCTTAATACATTATAAAAATAACCTGGCAAGGGTTTCTTGAAAGCTTGAGTACAAAAGAGAAGATCTAAACATTCAGCTCTTAAATAACGCAACCTTACTGTAAAATTACATACATATGGCTGAATAATACAATAAATGGATGAGAATCCCTTCTTCTATCTTTCTAAGAGAAGGGTTGGCCCTTTCCCTAGGAAACTAGCTCAAGAACAAGGGCTTAAACCCTGCTGCTACAACTCTATGAAAAATGACGTAGTTCTTGCAAGGGAATGTGTTTGAGGAGATGAGGAATACTTTGGCCAAGTGCCAAGATGTGAAATGAGCCCAGAAATCCTCCTAGCTGATCTCTCAAGAGAAGGAAAGCTCCCTCTACTGAGAAACAAACCTGGAAGTAAAGTTATCAATCCTCCACTACAACACCCTGCAACACAACACTATTCTCTGCGGGAATAACGTTGTGAATGAAGACTAATGCTTGGCCTTAAGCCTGAATGTGGAGAAATACAACGCAATACTCTTCCAAGAGGCTCCTCAAGGAAAATGGTGGGATCCCCGCTCAAGAACACCCGATGCTGAAGAACACTGCAACCCTGCTAAACAACAAGAGGAAGCAAAAGTATAAGCAGACCAATATCAAAATAATAATCTAAGAAATTAATAACAAAGGCTCCCATCCTCTCCATATATAGTAAGTGAACCTCTTCACATTGGGTTCCATCCATATTTTCCACCAAGCTCATGCAAGTTGTCCTCCACTCAAACTGCAGTGTACATCAAGGAGATTCAATGTATCTAGACAATGCTATTTACTTGGTCAAAGTTGACTGAATCAACATGATCCAATCCCCGTTCACACCCAAAGGTGCTTAATCCAACTACTTATTCTTCCTCCTTTCACATTAGGAGTGTCATTGTTCTTTCAAAAGGGGTTTATGGGCCTCCTTACCCATTTATTCACCTACCTAGTGATAAAACCAACTATAATATTCCATTTAGATGAAGGCTAAATTTTTGGAATATTACAGTCCTCCCTGTTAGGTCTCTACAATTTGCAAGATTGGCAAATACAAACTGTAGAGAGAACACTTGAACCACTTTGGGATTCTAGGATCTAGCCCTCCTGAATCCAGAGAGGGATCTCTCTATGAGTGCAAAGATTGATTTATCTTTAAGGCTTTTGAATGTGATATTAGGTTAGTTATGAAGAACAAAGCTTTTGGTTGGGCAAGGATATGTGAAGGTGAATGAAAGTGAAAAATTGATTCAACTAAGAAGATAGGCAAGAAACAACTTCAACCCATTGGGCTATGGAGTCATAGCAAGATTTAATTGAAACAACAAGGTTCAAGAGTGGTCCATGGGGTAAGTCATCTATGTCTAAGGATCTCTTTAAAGTTGATTTTATGGAATGAAATGAAACAATAAGAAGGGAATTTAAACAAATGAAGAACAAAGAGCAGCCTAAGATCAAGTAAGTAATTTGAAACTATCCTTCTTTTGGCATACACTTAAGAAATACATAAAAGTAATCTAAGATCAGGTAAGTACTTTGAAACTAGCCTGCTTTTGATGCACTTTCAATAGAAAATATTTAAAACATGAAAAGAACATCTTAAGATCAAGTAAGGACTTTGAACCTATCCTGCTTTCAGCATATTCTAAGGGAAACTTTTCAAAGAAACTGTTGGAGAAGAAACTAGATGACAGGGCTCGCCATAGACCTCCCTAGCTCTCCTTTACTTAGCAAACTTATCAAGACAACACATAAGATAACAAAGAATAGTCTATGATCAGGTGAGGACTTTGAACCTAGCCTGCTTTCAACATACTCTTAGGGAAACTTTCAGACAACCTTTGGAGATAAAACTAGAGGACAGGGCTCACCATATACTTCCCTAGTTCAACTTTACTTAGCAGACACTAAAAATAACATTCAAGAACAATTTTTAGTTTAGACAGTAGGATGAGGGAACGCCAGCATTCCTAACTGCTTGGACTATATTGAATCATTCTTAAATACACAATTTTGGAAGAAAACATGTAGATTAAGCTTATCAGTAAGAGCAGGGTACCTTTGACAGTAAATCCTAACTCTATAATTGTTGTTCTTTATTAGAGAAGATGGACAGAATGAAAACAGAAATAAAATAAAAATTTACAATAAGAAAAACATCACCGTTGACATAGACCAGGATCCCATAAATCAGCTTGTATTTGATGCTTCAAAACAGTTACAATCTTCAAGTCCAATGATTCTCTACAGCTTCAAACTTCTCATCTCAACTTAGGTATCTTCAATTACAAACAGAGCTTACAGAAGCTTCAATAAACTATTTACGGGCAATAGATATGTAGTGACCAACATTATCTCATCTTCTACAGAATCATTTATAGAAGAAATGAGGAGGTGGGATGGGATAAAAGATCTTCTTGGTTCAATTAATACAGTTTAATGTTTCTCGACCTTTGAGGTGCTCAATGGAGAAAATTCCAGATATTTCCTCTATATTAACTGGTTTACATTTAAGTATTAAGCTTGCTGGGAAGATTTTGTTGATTTTAAGGTTCTTCGTTATCTTTGTAATAACTCTGCTGACAGTTTACAATAAGTTCCTTTGGTTGAATTCACTGTTCAGCTGTATTGAGGAAAATATCTTATGTTCTGGTAATAACTATGCCTCTTTTGAATGCTTTTGAGGCTGCAGGTGGCTTCTGGTAGCTGGGGAGGATTAAATTTGCCTCTGATGTGGCAGTGGAGGCTTCTCGGATTGATAGATCTGATTGGCCTTCTTTAATCACCGTTAATTTTCTTTAATTCTATGTGTTAGGCTTAATTAGTCCTAATTTTTGTCTTTTGTTCTTCAAACTGCGTTTAATTGAGTGGATTAGGATTTTGATGGTTGATTTAGGCCGTAATCCCTCAAAACTATGTAAACAATCTTAAATTCTTCATCTCTGTTGTGGCTGGATCCTTTAGCACTGATACTCTCTGTAGGATTAAGATTTGTTGTGTCTTGTTTAAGTGCAGGGATTACAGAGTTTTTGTAATGGTATCACTGCTCATGAGGCACTGATAAAACATAATTTTGAACCCTGCAGAACAATCTCTTTTATGAACAAAGGCGTGGGGGATCATCATCCCCGACCTTCGCTTTTCTTTTAAAACAGTTAAGAAAACCATTAAAACTTGCACAATAAAGAAAAATTAGAAAAAATCCTTCATATTTGGGTTTAGACTGCTTTGGAGGTTGAGGTTAGATCGTAGCCGTTGGATGAAAGCATCCAACAGCGAGGATGGCTCGCGGAGGTTAAAAGGAAGGTGGTTGGATAAACGGTGGGAAGATAAAAACACGGTCGTCGATCTGATAAGATCAAAGTTAGAGATCGATCGGGGAAATGTAATGTAGAGGGGCTACATCATAGAAAAATGGGAGAATATACAAGAAAAATGGGTCGAAAACCTTAATCGGTAGCGATAAAGGAAAAAATGAAATTTGGGGTTTCTCGGAGGATTCTGGGGCATCGGATGAGATTGGCCATAGAGATCGATGGCTGAGAATGATTTAAGAAGTCCCTTGGAGGATGGGTTGATGGCGATGAACTGAGGGCGAAATTGAACGCGATCCGTTGGATCTCAGAGATCAACGGCAGAGATCTATTTCAGGAAAATGAAACGGGAAAGGGAAAGGTAGTTTCGGCTGAAGAAACCGCCCGTTTCGCGCAAAAAAAAGGGAGAAAGGCGGTTTCACCTTTTTTAATGCAATATGTGTTAGAGCTTGACACATGGATTTTCAAAATCACCCTCATCGCTTAATTTTGAAACGTTATCGTTCGGGCTTAAATTTACACGAAACTACGCGCTGACCGTCAAATCTAGGGCTTTAGATTGGATGGTCGAGAGGAGAGCACGATGGCGATAAGATGCAAGGACAGAAAGAGGTGGGGCACGGTCAAGGCAGTTTTAACCTAGACCGTCACATCAGGAAATGGACAATGCAGATTTGATCTGGGAAGGGTAGGACCCAAAGGAGTTGGGCCTATCGGGATGAATCTGGACCGTCGGATGAATGGAATGAATGGCCCAGATCGAATCTTGGGATCAAAGGAATAAAATATGAGGTGAGGGGCAGGCAGAGTTTGGGTTAATGAGGGCCGTTGATCTTCTGCGAATATCAACGGTGGATATTTCCCCGAAAAACTTTATAAAGCGGGGTTTCATGAAATTAACAAAGGGTGCGAGGTTTGATCTGGACCATCAGATCTTAGTGTATGGACGGCCCAGATGCAATCGGAAGGTCGCGGACGGCGGGGGCAAGGGGTAAAAATCACTGATGAAATTGAACAAGGGTCGTTGATCTGAGGGCCAGATCAATGACGGAGAATGAATCTGCGGAGGTCATAGGCGGAGGGATGGGCTTATGAATAGAGTGATGTGGGCTGTCGGATCTGGGCCTGGCGGGGAAGATCGACGGTTGGGAAACCATCAGAAGGTGACCAATTGGAGGGGGAAAGAACTATTAAAATATGCTCGATGAAAAATATTTGATGCAAGATCCCGAAGACCGTTTGATCATTTTAGATCAATAGTTGGGATTCACTTCAACCAATGAACCGTCGGGACTCTTTAAAACATAAGAAAATTGGAATTTTATAAAATACAAAGGGAAATTTGTTTCAGGGAGGGGTTTATATGGTGTTTAGCGCCCGATTGCGGGGCTCTTGGTTTTACAAAGGAAGCAAGGGATCGGGGTTTATAAAAATGGTCCAATCGCATCGGGATTTTTCCTTTAAACAAAGAAATGTGCCCATCACAAAAATCCGATTGCGATAAGTGTCTACGGGCTTAGCTGAAGGGGGCTAAAGCCTTAGCACAAAAAAGGCTCATTTTTATGATTTTTCAAAGACTTTCAAAGGGTTTGAAAGCTTTTGATAAGGTAAAACAAGGAGTTTTAAACCTTATCAAAGGGGTTTTTTCTGAAGGGAAGAAGGGAAATGAGGGAAAATGGAGGAATTTCATGGGGAAAAAAGGGGATAAAAATGAAGGTCAATAATGACTGAAAGGAGAGGTAAAATGAGGAAAAACAGAGTTTTTGTAGCAGTCTTTCTCTTCAGGAAAACAATAGATTTTCAGAATTGAGAGGGAAACAGCAGTGAAGATTAACTCAAGAATAAGCCATCTTCATAAGACTTCAAGAACTAACAATTTTGCAATAAAATTGTTTCTTGAAGGCTTCAAAATATGATTTAGCCACCATTTGATCTGACAAATTTTATAGGTGGCTAACAGTGGCTCCACATGGGGATGGCACCTTCTTGAAGGTGTCAAGAACTTCAGACTTGTATTCTCTCGGGGGCTGATCAATGCCTCATCCATTGGGCTGCAACTTTCTTCACTTGGATGATCTTCTTTTGTTCTGATAATGGTAGCAGCCATGAAAAACAATGGAACTCTATCAAACAAGATTTCTACCTACCCAATCCCACTGATCTAACATTTTTTCTTCTTTCAGAGTGCATTTGGATTGGAAAACTCTTTTTACAAACATTTTATTCTTTTGAAAGCAAAAAACTAGTCTAAGTCTACTTCTTATTTCTCCATGAACTCAGATTAAACAATTGAGTTCATAAGCTTCTCTACCTAACTACTATATATTAGGATTAGACTGTCTAACATATTTCCATTCTCTGATTTCTAAAACAAGAAATTTAAAAGCATACAAGTTAGGATTGAACAATCTAACTTGTTGCTGATCTATGGAATAAAAACAAGCTGCACATTGATTATTATTTGCAGAAAATTAAATCAAAATGGTGAAGGCTTAAGATCTGAAAGTTTTAAGCACATCCTTCTCTTTTCTTCAGCTCTGTTTTTTGAGTTGTTTGAGTTGTTCTCTGTTTGTTCTCTGGTTCAAGTTTTGAGCATATCAGAACTATTTTGCTTGTACCTTTGACTCATGATTAAAATAGATTAGTGTCATTCTTCTTTTGGAATCTTAGGTTCGGATTTTGAGCTTGTTTGAACCTTTATTTTTCTATCCTAATCTACCTAACTGATAAGCCAAGATTAAGCTATTTGGCAAATCTAATTTCACTAACCTATCAATAGTAAATTTAAAACAAATTAGTCATGATTAGGCTAGATGACTAACTAGGAGTGTGTTTTTTGGGAGTGTCATTTGAGTTTACACACTTTCAGATTTTGTTTCTCTTTTTTGGTATGGGGCTGTACCTTTCTTGTTTTTATAATCTTCCCTCTTTTCTCTTTCTATTATTTTTATATTTTTTATTTTTCTAACTTTGAATGTAATGATGGATGAAATATTTATAATGAAAAAAAATATAAAAAGGCTTTCAAACATGATAGGATCAAGAGAAATAATGTTTGAGCATCCTGCCATTGATAGGACCCCCAAACAGTTCAGCTCCATTCAATTCCTGCAAGAAATAAGCATTTTTACCAGCAGTAGAATGAATGAGATAAGGGCCAAGCCATAAGTTATCAAATTTCCCATGCTTGCCCTTTTATTCTCTCCTTGAATCCCACTATAACACTTTGTCCCCAATGTTGAAATTAGTGGCCTTTGTCCTTCTGTCAAAAAGCTTCATGATTCTCTCTTGCTTTTGTAATGCTCCGTTGTAAACCTCCTCCCTGGTCTACTGAAGATGTATAGTCTGATTAATCCTTCTGATCATGTCATTATCTTTAGACTGCACTTCTTGAATCAACTTCATAACTGGTACACCAAGGCTGGTTGGAAAAATTGCCTCTATTCCATACACGAGTTGATAGGGCGACATTCCAATAGATTTCTTAAGTCTTAATATGTCGGCCAATAGTGCATGTACTAGCTTTGTGTGCCAAGACTTCTTGTTGTTCTCCAACAACTTCTTGATTATGTTTACCAAAATTTTGTTTAAGGAGTCTGCCAACCCATTACCTTGAGGGTAATAACCAGTAGAATGGCCCAATGTAATCTGATATTTGTGACAGAATTCAACCATCTTCATGGATCCAAATGCAGCTGCATTATCAGTGATGATCTTCGTAGGACAACCAAATCTAGAGAGCATATGAGTCTCAATGAATTTTATGATGATAGAGTCATTGGCTTGCCTAGAAGGGATGGCTTCTATCCATTTGGTAAAGTAGTTTGTTCCAGTGAGAATCAATTTATGTTGGGCAGATGAGGGTGGATGGATATCTCCTATGAAGTCAAGTCCCCACTGTTGAAAATGAGCTTCAACAGTGATTGGATGCAGAGGTAAGGGCAACAACTTTCTTTTGCCTTCAAAAAGTTGGAATTTATGACACGCAATTATCATCTTGTGTACATCTAGAAAGAGGTGGGCCAATAGTAACCAGCTCTAAGGCTTTTGTTGGCTGTTGTCTTCCAGTAGAGGTGGCCTCCACATTCTCCTTCATGGAAGTCGTTCTTAACCTTCTCTGCATCATTCTCAGGAAAACATTTAAGCAATATCCCACTTGCATTTTTCCAATAAAGACATTTATCTACAATGCAATAGTTTACAGCTTTTAACTTTAAAAACCTTGCCTTTGTTTTTGATAAACCAAGAGGTGCGTTCAAATTAAGAAATACATATATAATATTAGCATACCAAGAGGAATTCATAAAATGGTCTTTAACAATGGGAGTTGACAATTCCTCTTGTTCATCTAAAGCATTTATCATATTTATATCAAGAACTTCAAAATTTGATTTAGCCATTAATCTAGCTAGACCTTGGCCTTTAATGAGTTTAGTGGGCTTGATTTGTAAATCATATTCGAGTATCACAGCTATCCACTTACCTCTCTTGCCATTTGGGTGGCAAAGGCAATGATGTGGGAGTGAAAAATATAAACTCTGAATTCTTTTAAAGCTTTGACTAAGGAAAAGGCTTGTTTTTCCATAATGTTGTACTTCAGAGGAACATCTCTCAATGCCTTGCTAAAGAATGCAATGGGTTGCTCTTGTACCTGTGGATTTTTCTGCAATAGGACAACAACTATTGTATGTTCTGATGCAAATGAAAAAATGTAAAAATATTTTGAAAAATCGGGACTTATTAGAACTAATGTTTTGATTAATGCTTGTTTGACCAGTTCAAAGGACTTCTTTGCTTCTAAGGTCCACTTAACCCCTTGTTCCTTTTTCAGCATATTTGTAATGTTTCTAAGGAGCTCAGCTAAGTTGGGTATCAACCTTCTCAAGAAATTCATCTTTCCAATGAAAGACTGAAGTTCCTTGATGTTTCTAGGATGAGTGATTTGCACTATAGCCTCAATCCTCTTTGGGTCTATATTTATCCCCTCTTCTGATATGATGTGCCCAAGAAGTTTACCTTCTTGAAGACCAAACAATGTTTTATTTGGATTTAAAGATATCCAAAACTTTCTGCATTTCTCAAATACTTTTATCAAGTGTTCTAAGTGCTCTTCATCTGTCTTGGAAAAAATAGTGACATCATCAAGGTAAATAATGATGAAGTAGCCCAATTCTTCCGAGAATGCAATGTCCATGGCTCTCTGGAAAGTAGCACCAGCATTCATTAAACCAAAGGGCATTTTAAAATACATGAAAGTGCCCCAAGGTGTAGTAAAAGTTGTCTTTAATTGATCATCAGGATGTGTTAGAATCTGATTGTATCCCGAGTAGCCATATAGCAAAGAAATTATTTTAGAACAAACTACCCTTTGTAAAATATGATCCATCTTGGGTAAAGGGTAGTTGTCCTTCAATGAGGCTTTTTTTAAGTCTCTAAAGTCTATACAAAGCCTTATCTCTCGTGTTTTCTTCCTCACTGACACTAGATTAGACACCCACTCTGAATATCTAATAGGGACAATAATACCACCTTCATACATTTTCTTGATTTCCTTCTCAACCAAAGGTAACTGAATAGGGTTTATTCTGCGCAGTTTTTGTTTAAATGGCTTTTGGTTTTCCTTGAGAGGTATCTTGTGCTGAATTATTTCAGTGTCATAGGATTTCAGATCCTCATAAATCCACGCAAAAGCATCAGAAAATTCTTTAAACATCTCTATGTATTTCAGTTTGATGTGAGCTGGTAAAGTTTTAGACAGTTTGATCATCTTTGGTTTAAGTTCACTGCCTATATTACACTCTTCTACTTCAGTTTCCACAGGTTCCAGCTTTGGTTTCTTGGCCACATTGTTGAAATCAAACAACTCTTATAAAGGGACCAGTCCCTTTGGCAAACTTTGATTGTTAGACTGCAGAGTTTCTAAGTCTTTTTTCTCTAACTCTGCAACAATTTCTGTTATTTTTTCAGGTTTGTTAGACAAAATATTTACATCATCCATCTCTAGATACTCTTCTTCTTTATCAAGTATATTTTCTTCACTAGGACAAGCTGTTTCATAGTCTGAATCTAAACTTGGTAGTTCAAATTCATTTATGGAGTGCAGGAACTCTTATATTTGTTTGTCTCCATCAAACACTTGTCAATATTTCTCGTTATTAGGGACAAATGGTCTGATTTTAATTTGATTTGTGCACTGTTTGGTTTCATAAGGAGTTAGGCACGTTCTAGCGGCAAAAGCCAAACTGTTAGCTTGAATATTTTCGTTTCTTGGGACAAAAATGAGTTTAAATTCCTCGAATGTTTTCAATAAATCCATGACATCATTTCAATAGGCTCTAAGTCTGGGATGTTGTGTGGTGTATTCCCCATTAACTTTCCTAATTATTAATTCAGAATCACCATGCACCTTTATTCTTTTGGCCCCTAATTTCTTCAATAAATGCAGGCCTAAAAGCAGGGCTTCATACTCGGCTATGTTATTGGTGCACTGAAAGTTCAATTTGAGGGAATGCCCTTCAGTATGATTGTTCGTTGTATTGTGAAGCCACACTCCCACATCTGCATCACTCTTAGTACAAGATCCATCAAAGTGCATACTCCAAAGAGGACTAGTTTCAGGTTCATCAGTTTGGTCACTATCCCCTTCAACTGGCGCACTTTTGGATTGTTCTTGAAGATCAGCACTTCGTTGCATTTGTTTTATTTCCTCATATTTTTCATTGCTTTGAGGACTGATTTCCTGACTCTCAAGGTTTAAAAGCAAAGGATGAATGATTTGTAGCTTTAGACCCGTGTTTTGTTTGCTGCAGTTCTCTGATTTAGCAAACCGTTTTGACACTTTTGTCTCATTTTCCTCCTCCTCTCTATCTGCCATTAATTCAGTTAAGGTCAATTTCTCTCTGAATATTTCATCATTGAAAGGGATAAATGAGTCAAGTCCTGTATTTACAGAATAAAGAGGAGAGTTTTGGGGTCTCTCTTGGCTAGTAACCATGTATTGCATATGAGACTCCCTGTAAAGTCTTCTTGTTTGATTAAAAATAGGGATGGTCGCATAGGTCATATCCATCTACATATTTCCTTGTAACTTAGCTCCCCAAGATCTTGATAATAGCATACCATATTTTGGGGGTACATCAGCCACTACAATATCCATGACTTAACATTTGGCTGGAATTTGTGCTAATTTTACACAGAGGTCTTTGATTAAACCTAAACATTTTACTCTACTTGAGTCAAAGGAATAAAGATCTTTGTAAGGTCGTGTGATTTCAAGGCCTAGCCTCTCCATCACGGATTTGGGAATTAAATTATGAGAGGCCCCTAAATCATGCATAGCATTGTGCAAAATCTTGTCATGAATGTGTAAAATTACATAAAAAGGAGGAACTGGTCCCTCTTGATATCTACCTTCAATATTAGGACCAAAAATGAGCTCTGGCTGGTCATCGTTAAGATTGATAGTGTCATTGTTCTCTTCTATGTTTAAAGCCTTTAAAATTTGAGATCTATATACATCTTGGGCGGCTAATTCAGTGAGAGCAATAGAGATTTTGATTCTAGAAATTTCCTGCTCCAATCTAAAAGGCATCTGATTCTTTAAAGTGCTTGTTTCAGCCTTATTAACTGCCACTCTATCAGAAAAATCAGTTTGCTGATTTCCTCTATTTACATTTGTCAAAAATATTTTAATAGGAGCACTAGCTGAGGTGCCAATGCTACTAAGGTCTGCACTTTTTTTTTTCAGTACTTTGAGTGCCTTTTTCTTTATTTTTATCAAAATTTCTAGCCATTGTTCTGTCTTTCTGTTTTACAATTTTGGGTTTATTTACAGTGCTGTTTTGTGCAGATTTTTCAGAGGTTTTAGTTTTGGGAGTTTCTTGATTTATTTTACTCCTAAGATCATACTCTTTTTGAGTCTCTATGATGACATTTTCCATTCCTTGATAACAACTTTCATCCTCAGCTCTTTTGTCATCATAGGGTGTGTATAGACCTTATTTTCTATTGTAATGAACTTTAAAGTCATCATTATCTACTCCCAACATGTTGATGTCATCTTACTCTGTTTGTTCATTTGTTTCTTCAACCTCACTTACATAGTTTTGATGAAAAGGAGGAGTGATCTGTTGATCATCCTCCCTTGGTCTGTTTTGAGGCTGGCTTCTCCTAAAATTATGATTTTGGTTTTGATTTCTGTTTTGAGGAGCTATTTGGTTTTGACTAGCTTGTGCTCTCTCAAGTATGCTCATATTTTTCATCATCTCCTCCATCATTCTCTCCATCTTTGAGCTAGATTTGGAAGGTGTGAATTCCTCTCTAAAGGTCACTTTCTTCTCATTCCTCATTCTTTCTCTTTTCTCCATTAAATTAACTTCCACAGCGAGAGCTCCTTTTTGCATATCTTCAAGGGTTAAAGGATCTCTCTCTCTCAGCTGATAGGCCATTTCAGGATCAAATACTTTAGGAAAATTGTTTAAAGCTGAGCCTTGTGGAGGTTTTAAATCTGGGGGATGGGCATTATAAACACTGTTAAACCTAGTGAAATAGGCTTGAACACTTTCCCCAGCGTTTCCTTGGAGATTCTTGTAATCAGAAAGTATTTGGAGAGAGTTCTTCCTGACTTCCCATTTGTTTAAGAATAATTGATGGAAGGCTTAGAGATCATTAATACTGTGAGGGGTTAAGCCTTTGAACCATTTTCTTACTTCTCCCCCTAAACTCTGAGCAAATAATCTAAGTTTGACAGTTTCATCATCTATCTCATTTCTGTCAAAGTAGTCATTCATATTATCCACATGTTATGAAGTAGTAGTAGCATTACTAGCATCATACAATGGTATTTTGGATTGATAGTCCTGTGGAATATTGAAAAATTGTAAAGGAAGGACCAACAGAGCATACCGTGTTGCCATGATAGGAGGTTGTGGAAACAGTGGGGGATTTACAAGTGGTGGATTGATAAGAGGGAAAGTGGGTTGGGATGAAGTGGTTTGAACAGTGGATGTATGAAGAACAGAAGTGGATGGAGCAACAATAGATTGATGAGGAGATCTAGGATGCGAGAAACCAAAGTTATGAAGGAAATGTAAATCAGGTGGAGTAGTTTCTCTGCTACCAAGATGTTCACCTCTATCTGGGGATGAAAGTGGAGACTCTGAATCTATCTGATATAAATCGTCAAGTGACCTATTTCTAAATGGATTTCTTAAGTCAACTTGTGATTCTTGTAGAGCTGCAAGGTTTTCAGGAACAGAATTAGCTCTAAGGGGTGATATGAAAAAAGTTGAAAATTTAACCTTAGGAGACTTCCTAAGTATTCTTTTAGGATTATCAACTATCTCAGGAGGGTTTGGGTTAGGATAGGCTCTAGTATGAATCTTTCTAGGAGCCACTATGTTGTGTTTTTCAGACCCAACTAAACAGGAAAAGTTTAACCAAATATGACAATCTTTAAGGGGCTAACTGATCTTTTTTTTTAACTAAGAAAAATTTTAATCCTAATTTCCTCTTACTGATTTTATATGATGTTATAATGATAATGGGTCTTCCCAGTGGATCATTAAGGTCTGTTTAGGATTGTGGAGTCACCAGGTGGAAATTTTTAGCTCTTTTGGAGGTAAAAGGTTTTATGGTCCACCACCATGTTTATTTGAATACCAATCTGAAATATTTTTGGGTTTTCTGAGTTTTTTCAGTCCTATGGGTTCTAAGAGTGTCCTAAATATGTTTCAACACTTAGCTACGGTGATGAGACAAAGAGAGTTTACTCTTATGGCTAAGCTAGCTGATCCTTCAAGGTTTGATAAGTTCCTATGAGAATCTTATGGTTTCCTTAGTTTGTCACTGATTCAAATAAGTTTTATCATGATTACCATTTTCTTGGTAGTGCTTGAAGAGAGCTACTTATAATCAAGGGGTTTTATGAGGTCTTAAGGGTACCTAAGATGAAATTTGACTCAATCCCCAGCGGAGTCGCCAAAATGTTAGGCCTGGTGGCTCAGCTCGCTAATATACCAAATGTTCTTGAATTAAGGGCTTTTTGGAGTCTTAAGGTATACCTAGATTCTCACTAACTCATAATCCCTAGTGGAGTCGCCAAAAATTTTAGGTCTCTGTAATTTGCAAGATTGGAAAATACAAACTGCAGAGACAACACTTGAACCACTTTGCGATTCTAGAATCTAGCCCTCCTGAATCCAGAGAGGGATCTTTCTATGAGTGCAAAGATTGATTTATCTTTAAGGATTTTGAATGTGATATTAGGCTAGTTATGAAGAACAAATATTTTGGTTGGGCAAGGATATGTGAAGGTTAAGGAAGTCTAAATGAAGGGTGAAGGTGAATGAAAGTGAAAAATTGATTCAGCTAAGAAGATAGGCAAGAAACCGCTTCAACCCATTGGGCTATGGAGTCATAGTAGGATTTAATTGAAACAACAAGGTTCAAGAGTGGTCCATGGGGCAAGTCATCTATGTCTAAGTATCTCTTTAAAGTTGATTTTATGGAACGAAATGAAACAATAAGGAGGGAATTTAAACAAATGAAGAACAAAGATCAGCCTAAGATCAAGTAAGTACTTTGAAACTATCCTTATTTTGGAATACACTTAAGAAAGACATAAAAGTAATCTAAGATCAGGTAAGTACTTTGAAACTAGCTTAATTTTGATGTACTTTCAATAGAAAATATTTAAAACACGAAATAACAGCTTAAGATCAAGTAAGCACTTTGAACCTATCCCGCTTTCAACATATTCTAAGGGAAAATTTTCAAAGAAACTGTTGGAGAAGAAACTAGAGGACAGGGCTCACCATAGACCTCCCTAGCTCTACTTTACTTAGAAAACTTATCAAGACAACACATAAAATAACAAAGAATAGTCTAAGATCAGGTAAGGACTTTGAACCTAGCCTACTTTCAACATACTCTTAGGGAAACTTTCAAACAACGTTTGGAGATAAAACTAGAGGACAGGGCTCACCATATACTTCCCTAGTTCAACTTTGCTTAGCAGACACTAAAAATAACATTCAAGAACAATGTTTAGTTTAGACAGTAAGACGAGGGAACGCCAACATTCCTAACTGCTTGGACTGTATTGAATCATTCTTAAATACACAATTTTGGAAGAAAACATGTAGATAAAGCTTATCAGTAAGAGCAGGGTACCTTTGACAATAAATCCTAACTCTATAATTGTCGCTCTTTATCAGAGAAGATGGATAGAATGGAAATAGAAATAAAATAACAATTGAAAATAAGAAAAACATCATCGTTGACATAGACCAGGATCCCATAAATCAGCTTGTATTATATGCTTCAAAATAGTTACAATCTTCAAGTCCAATGATTCTCTACAGCTTCAAACTTCTCGTCTCAACTTAGGTATCTTCAATTACAGACAGAGCTTACAGCAGCTTAAGTAAACTATTTACAGGCAACAGATATGCAATGACCAACATTATCTCATCTTCTACAGAAGTATTTATAGAAGAAATGAGGAGGTGGGATGGGATAAAAGATCTTCTTGGTTCAATTAATACAGTTTAAAGTTTCTCGGCCTTTGAGGGGCTCAATGGAGAAACTTTCAGATATTTCCTTTGTATTAATTGGTTTACATTTAATTATTAAACTTGCTGGGAAGATTTTGTTGACTTTAAGGTTCTTCGTTATCTTTGTAATAACTCTGTTGACAGTTTACAATAAGTTCCTTTGGTTGAATTAACTGTTCAATTGTATTGAGGCAAATATCTTCTGTTCTGGTAATAAATATGCCTCTTTTGAATGCTTTCAAGGCTGCAGGTGGCTTTTGGTAGCTGGAGAGGATAAAATTTCATCTGATGTGGCAGTGGAGGCTTCTCGGATTGATAGATCTGTTTTTCCTTCTTTAATCACTATTAATTTTCTTTAATTATGTGTGTTAGGCTTAATTAGGCCTAATTTCTATCTTATGTTCTTCAAACTGCATTTAATTGGGTGGATTAGGCTTTTGATGGTCGATTTAGGCCGTAATCCCTCAAAACTGTGTAAACAATCTTAAATTCTTCATCTCTGCTGTGGCTGGATCCTTTAGCACTGATACTCTCTGTTTGATTAAGCTTTGCTATGTCTTGTTGATGTGCAAGAATTACAGAGTTTTTATAATGGTATCAGTGATCATGAGGCACTGATAAAACATAATTTTGAACCCTGCAGAACAATCTCTTTTATGAACAAAGGCGTGGGGGATCGCCATCCCTGGCCTTCGCTTTTCTTTTAAAACAGTTGAGAAAATCATTAAAACGTGCACAATAAAGAAAAATTAGAAAAAATCCTGCGTATTTGGGTTTAGAATGCATTGGAGGCTGAGGTTAGATCGCAACCGTTGGATGAAAGCATCCAACGACGAGGATGGCTTGCGGAGGTTAAAAGGAAGGCGGTTGGATAAACGATGGGGAGATCAAAACAGGGCCACCGATCTGATAAGATCAATGGTCGAGATCGATCGGGGAAATATAATGTAGAGTGGCTACATCATAGCAAAATGGGATAATATACAAGAAAAATGGGTCGAAAACCTTAATTGGCAGCGATAAAGGAAAAAATGAAATTTGGGGTTTCTCGGAGGATTCTGGGCCGTCGGATGAGATCGGCCATAGAGATCGATGGCTAAGAATGATTTAAGAAGTCCCTTGGAGCATGGGTGGAGGGCAATTAACTGAGGGCGAAATTGAACGCGAGCCATTAGATCCCAGAGATCGACAGCGGAGATCTATTTCGGGAAAATGAAACGCGAAAGGGAAAGGTGGTTTCGATTGAAGAAACTGCCGGTTTCACGCAAAAAAAGGGAGAAAGGTGGTTTCACCTTTTTGAACGCAATATGTGTTAGAGCTTGACACGTGGATTTTCAGAACCAACCTCATCGCATAATTTTGAAACGTTATCGTTCGGGCTTAAATTTATGCGAAACTGCGTGCTAGCCGTCAGATCTGGGGCTTTAGATTGAACGGTCGAGAGGAGAGTGCGATGGCAATAAGATGCAAGGACGGAAAGAGGTGGGGTAGGGTCAAAGTAGTTTTAACCTAGACCGTTAGATCAAGGAATGGACGGCAGAGATTTGATCTGGGAAGGGTAGGACCCAAAGGAGTTGTGCCTATCGGGATGAATCTGGACCATCGGATGAATGGAATGAATGTCCCAGATCGAATCTTGGGATCAAAGGAATAAAATATGAGGTGAGGGGCGGGTGGAGTTTGGGTTAATGAGGGCCGTTGATCTACAAAGATCAACGGTGGAGATTTCCCCGAAAAACTTTATAAAGCGGGGTTTCTTGAAATTAACAAAGGGTGTGAGGTTTGATCTAGACCGTCAGATCTTAGTGTATGGATGACCCAGATGCAATCAGAAGGTCGCGGTCGGTGGGGGAAAGGGGTAAAAAATTCTGATGTGATTGAATGAGGGTCGTTGATCTGACAGCCAGATCGACGGCGGAGAATGAATCTGCGGAGGTCAGAGGCGGAGGGATGGGCTTATGAACAAAGTGATGTGGGTTGTCGGATCTGGGCCTGGCAGGGAAGATTGACTGTTGGGAAACCATCAGAAGGTGACCAATCGGAGGGGGAAAGAACTATTAAAATATGCCCAATGAAAAAATCTCTGATGTGAGATCCCGAAGACCGTTTGATCGTTTTAGATCAATGGTTGGGATTCGCTTCAACCAATGAACCGTCGGGACTCTTTAAAACATAATAAAATTTGATTTTTATAAAATAAAAAGGGAAATTTGTTTCGGGGAGGGGTTTATATGGTGTTTAGCACACGATTGTGGGGCTCTTGGTTTTAAAAAGGAAGCAAGGGATCGATGTTTATAAAAAGGGGCCAATCGCATCGGGACTTTTCCTTTAAACAAAGAAATGCGCCCATCGCAAAACTTCGATTGCAATAAGCACCTACGGGCTTAGCGCCTGCTCTCGGTGCCTAGTTGTATGGTGGGGAAGTGGTTTAGGGCTTAGCCAAAGGGGGCTAAATTCTTAGCACAAAAAAGTCTCATTTTTATGTTTTTTCAAAGACTTTCAAAGGGTTTGAAAGCTTCCGATAAGGTAAAACAAGGAGTTTTAAACCTTATCAAAGGGATTTTTTGTGAAAGGAAGAAGGGAAATGAGGGAAAATAGAGGAATTTCATGAGGAAAAAGCGGATACAAATGAAGGTAAATAATGAGTGAAAGGAGGGGTAAAATGAGGAAAAAATGGAGTTTTTGCAACAATCTTTCTCTTCAGGAAAACAATAGATTTTCAGAATTGAGAGGGAAACAGTAGTGAAGATTAACTCAAGAATAAGTCATCTTCATAAGACTTCAAGAACTAACAATTTGGCAATAAAATTTTTTCTTGAAGGCTTCAAAAAATGATTTAGCCACCATTTGATATGACAAATTTTATAGGTGGCTAACAGTGGCTCAACATGGGGATGGAACCTTCTTGAAGGTGTCAAGAACTTCAGACTTGTATTCTCTGGGGGGCTGATCAATGCCTCATCCATTGGGCTGCAACTTTCTTCACTTGGATGATCTTCTTTTGTTCTGATAATGTTAGCAGCCATGAAAAACAATGGAACTCTATCAAGCAAGCTTTCTACCTACCCAATCCTACTGATCTAACATTTATTCTTCTTTCAGAGTGCATTTAGATTGGAAAACTCTTTTTACAAACATTTTATTCTTTTGAAAGCAAAAAAATAGTCTAAGTCTACTTCTTATTTCTCCATGAACTCAGATTAAACAGTTGAGTTCATAAGCTTCTCTACCTAACTACTATCTGTTAGGATTAGACTGTCTAACAAATTTTCATTCTCTGATTTCTAAAACAAGAAATTTAAAAGCATACAAGTCAGGATTGAACAATCTAACTTGCTGCCAATCTATGGCATAAAAACAAGCTGTACATAAATTATTATTTGCAGAAAATTAAATCAAAATGGTGAAGGCTTAAGATCTGAAAGTTTTAAGCACATCCTTCTCTTTTCTTCAGCTCTATTTTTTGAGTTTGTTTGAGCTGTTCTCTATTTGTTCTCTGGCTCAAGTTTTGAGCATATCAGAACTAGTTTTCTTATACCTTTGACTCATGATTAAAATAGATTAGAGTCATTCTTCTTTTGGAATCTTAGGTTTAGATTTTGAGCTTGTTTGAGCCTTTATTTTTCTATCCTAATCTACCTAACTGATAAGCCAAGATTAAGCTATTTGGAAAATCTAATTTCACTAACCTATCAGCAGTCAATTTAAAAGAAATTAGTCATGATTGGGCTGGATGACTAACTAGGAGTGTGTTTTTTGGGAGTGGCATTTGAGCTTGCACACTTTCAGATTTTGTTTCTCTTTTTTGGTATGGGGATGTACCTTTCTTTTTTTTATAATCTGCCCTCTTTTCTCTTTCTATTGTTTTTGTATTTTTGTTTTTTCTAACTTTTAATGCAATGATGGATGAAATATTTATAATGAGAAAAAAGATAAAAAGGCTTTCAAACATGATAGGATGAAAATAAATAATGTTTGAGCATCCTGCCATTGATAGGACCCCCAAACAGTTTAGCTCCATTCAATTCCTACAAGAAATAAGCATTGTTACCAGTAGTAGAATGAATGAGATAAGGGCCAAGCCATAAGATATCAAATTTCCCATGCTTGCCCTTGTCTTCTCTCCTTGAATACCACTTTAACACTTTGTCCCCAATGTTGAAATTACTGGCCTTTGTCCTTCTGTCAAAAAGCTTCTTGATGCTCTCTTGATTTTGTAATGCTCTGTTGCAAACCTCCTCCCTGGTGTGTTGAAGATGTATAGTCTAATTAATCCTTCTGATCATGTCATTATCTTCAGACTGCACTTCTTGAATCAACTTCAGAACTGGTACACCAAGGCTGGTTGGAAAAATTGCATTTATTCCATACACGAGTTGATAGGATGACATTCCAATAGATTTATTAAGTATTAATCTATCAGCCCATAGTGCATGTACTAGCTTTGTGTGCCAAGACTTCTTGTTTTCCTCTAGCAACTTCTTGATTATGTTTACCAAACTTTTGTTTGAGGATTATGCCAACCCATTACCTTGAGGGTAATAAGTAGTAGAATGGCCCAATGTAATCTGATATTTGTGACAGAATTCAACCATCTTCTGGGATCCAAATGCAGCTGCATTATCAGTGATGATATTCCTAGGACAGGCAAATCTAGAGAGGATATGAGTCTCAATGAATTTTATGATGATAGAGTCATTGGCTTGCCTAGAATGGATGGCTTCTATCCATTTGGTAAAGTAGTCTATTGCAGTGAGAATCCATTTATGTTGGGAAGATGAGGGTGGATGGATCTCTCTTATGAAGTCAAGTCCCCACTGTTGAAAAGGAGCTTCAACAGTGATTGGATGCAGAGGTAAGGGTAGCAAGTTTCTTTTGCCTTCAAAAAGTTGGCATTTATGACAAGCAATTATCATCTTCTGCACATCTAGAAAGAGGGTGGGCCAATAATAACCAGCTCTAAGGATTTTGTTGGCTGTTGTCTTCCAATAGAGGTGGCCTCCACATTCTCCTTCATGGAACTCGTGCTTAACCTTATCTAAATCATTCTTAAGCAAACATTTAAGCAATATCCCACTTGCATTTTTCCAATAAAGACATTTATCTACAATGCAGTAGTTTACAACTTTTAATTTTAAAAACCTTGGCTTTGTTTTTGATAAACCAGGAGGTGTATTCAAATTAAGCAAGACATATAGAATATCAACATACCAAGAGGAATTCATAAAATGGTCTTTAACAATGGGAGTTGACAATTCCTCTTGTTCATCTAAAGCATTTATCATATTTATATCAAGAACTTCAAAATTTGATTCAGCCATTAATATAGCTATACCTTAGCCTTTAATGAGTTTAGTGGGCTTGATTTCTAAATCATATTCGAGTATCACAGCTATCCACTTACCTCTGTTTCCATCTGGGTCTTGTGTCAGAATGTCTTTCACAACTGAATTTGGGACAAAGGCAATGATGTGGGAGTGAAAAATAAAAACTCTGAAGTCTTTTAAAGCTTTGACTAAGGCAAAGGCTTGTTTTTCCATAATGTTGTACTTCAGAGGAGAATCTCTCAATGCCTTGCTAAAGAATGCAATGGGCTACTCTTGCCCCTGTGGATTTTTCTACAATAGGATAGCAGCTATTGTATGTTCTGATGCAAATGAAAAAATGTAAAAATCTTTTGAAAAATCAGGACTTATTAGAACTGGTGTTTTGGTTAATGCTTGTTTTACCAGTTCAAATGACTTCTTTGCTTCTAAGGTCCACTTAACCCCTTTTTCCTTTTTCAGCATGTTTGTAATGTTTCTAAGGAGCTCAACTAAGTTGGGTATGAACCTTCTCAAGAAATTAATCTTTCCAATGAAAAACTAAAGTTCCCTGATGTTTCTAGGATGAGTGATTTGCAGTATAGCCTCAATCCTCTTTGGATCTATCTTTATCCCCTTTTCTGATATGATGTGCCCAAGAAGTTTACCTTCTTGGAGACCAAACAATGTTTTCTTTGGATTTAAAGATATCCCAAACTTTCTGCATTTCTCAAATACTTTTCTCAAGTGTTCTAAGTGCTCTTCATCTGTCTTGGAAAAAATAGTGACATCATCAAGGTAAATAATGATGAAGTAGCCCAATTATTCCGAGAATGTAATGTCCATGGCTCTCTGGAAAGTAGCACCAGCATTCATTAAAACAAAGGGACTTTTCACATACATGAAAGTGCCTCAAGGTGAAGTAAAAGCTGTCTTTAATTGATCATCATGATGTACTAGAATCTGATTGTATCTTGAGTAGCCATCTAGCAAATAAATTCTTTTAGAACCAACTACCCTTTGTAAAATATGATCCATCTTGGGTAAAGGGTAGTTGTCCTTCAATGAGGCTTTGTTTAAGTCTCTAAAGTCTATACAAAGACTTATCTCTCATATTTTCTTCCTCACTGACACTAGATTAGACACCCACTCTGAATATCTAATAGGGACAATAATACCAGCTTCATACATTTTCTTGATTTCCTTCTCAACCAAAGGTAACTGAACATGGTTTATTCTGCGTAGTTTTTGTTTAAATGGCTTTTGGTTTTCCTTGAGAGGTATCTTGTGCTGAATTATTTTAGTGTCATAGGATTTCAGATCCTCATAAATCCATGCAAAAACATCAGAAAATTCTTTAAATAGCTCTATGTATTTCTGTTTGATGTGAGCTGGTAAAGTTTTAGAGAGTTTGATCATCTTTGGTTTAAGTTCACTGCCTATATTACACTCTTCTAATTCAGTTTCCACAGGTTCTAGCTTTGGTTTCTTGGCCACATCGTTGAAATCAAACAACTCTTCTAAAGGGACCAGACCCTTTGGAAAACTTTGATTGTTAGACTACAGAGTTTCTAAGTCTTCTTTTTCTAACTCTGCAACAATTTCTGTTATGTTTTCAGGTTTGTTAGAGAGCAGATTTACATCAACCATTTCTAGAGACTGTTCTTCTTTATCAAGTATATTTTCTTCACTAGGACAATTTGTTTCATAGTCTGAATCTGAACTTGGTAGTTCAAATTCATTTATGGAGTGCAGGAAGTCTTCTATTTTTTTGTCTCCATCAAGCACTTGCCAATATTTCTTGTTATCAGGGACAGCTGGTCTAAATTTATTTTGAGTTGTGCATTGTTTGGTTTCATAAGGAGTTAGGCACATTCTAGCAGCAAAAGCCAAACTCTTAGCTTGAATATTTTCGTTTCTTGGGACAAAAATCAGTTTAAATTCCTCGAATGTTTTCAATAAATCCATGACATCGTTTCGATAGGCTCTAAGTCTGGGATTTTTTGTGGTATATTCCCCATTCAATTGCCTTATTATTAATTCAGAATCACCATCCACCTTTATTCTTTTGGCCCCTAATTTATTCAATAAATGCAGGCCTAAAAACAGGGCTTCATACTCGGCTATGTTATTGGTGCACTGAAAGTTCGATTTGTAGGAATGCCCTTCAGTATGATTGTTCGTTGTACTTTGAAGCAACACTCTCACATCTACATCACTCTTAGTACAAGATCTATCAAAGTGCATACTCCAAAGAGGACTAGTTTCAGGTTCATGAGTTTTATCACTATCCCCTTCAATGGCGCACCTTTGCATTGTTCTTGAAGATCAGCACTTCGTTGAATTTATTTTATTTCCTGATATTTGTCATTTCTTTGAGGACTGCTTTCCTGACTCTCAAGGTTTAAAAGCAAAGGATGAATGATTTGTAGCTTTAGACCCGTGTTTTGTTTGCTGCAGTTCTCTGATTTAGCAAACCGTTTTGAAAATTTTGTGTCGTTTTCCTCCTCCTCTCTATCTTCCATTAATTCAGTTGAGGTCACTTGTTCACTGAATGTTTCATAATTGAAAAGGATAAATAATTCAAGGCCTATATTTATAGAATAAAGAGGAGATTTTTGCGGTCTCTCTTGGCTAGTAACCATGTATTGCATATGAGAACCCCTGTAAAGTATTCTTGTTTGATTAAAAATAGGGATGGTCGCATAGGTCATATCCATCTGCATAGTTCCTTATAACTTAGCTCCCCAAGATCTTGATGATAGCATACCATATTTTTGGGGTACATCAGCCACTACAATATCCATGAATAAACAGTTGGCTGGAATTTGTGCTAAGTTTACACAGAGGTCTTTGATTAAACCTAAAAATTTTACTCTGCTTGAGTCAAAGGAATAAAGATCTTTGTAAGGTCGGGTGATTTAAAGGCCTAGGCTCTCCATCACAACTTTGGGCATTAAATTATGAGAGGCCCCTGAATCATGCATAGCACTGTGAAAAATCTTGTCATGAATGAGTAAAATTACATAAAAAGGAGGAGTTGGGCCCTCTTGATATCTACCCTCAATCTTAGGACCAAAAATGAGCTCTAGCTGGTCATCGTTAAGATTGATAGTGCCATTATTCTCTTCTATGTTTAAAGCCTTTAAAATTTGAGATCTATATACATCTTGGGCAGCTAATTCAGTGAGAGGAACAGAGATTTTGATTCTAGAAATTTCCTGCTCCAAACTAAAAGGCATCTGATTCTTTAAAGTGCTTGTTTCAGCCTTATTAATTGCCACTCTATCAGAAAAATCAGTTTGCTGATTTCCTCTATTTACATGTGTCAAAAATATTTTAACAGGAGCACTAGCTGAGGTGCTAATGCTACTAAGGTCTGCACTCTATTTTTCAGTACTTTGAGTGCCTTTTCTTTGTTTTTATCAGAATTTCTAGCCACTGTTTTGTCTTTCTGTTTTACAATTTTGGGTTTATTTATATTGTTGTTGATGCAGGAGCATCAAGACCTTTTTCTCCATTTGTAAATATGGGGTGTGATAATATTAATTTGTAAATATGGGGTGTGATGATTTTTAATATTTTATTAATTAATTTGAATTAAATAGGAGAAGGTGAGGATTTATGTAAATATCTTTTTATTAATAAAAAGATATGAGGAAATTTAATAAATTGAAGGATTTTAGGGATAAAAACCTATCCTTTAGGGATGTTGAGAAATTTAGGGGTTTGTTGAGGATTTTAAGGGATTGAGCATTTAATTAAGTGATTTTTAAAATTGTATAAATAGGAAAGGGGTTTGTGAGAAAAAAAAACATGGAGATTAGAATGAGAGGATTGAGAGCAGCTTGATCAGCCAAGGCTGTAAGCCTCTGGCAAATAGTAAGGGCCATGAACATTGGATATTTGGCCAGGAAGGAAAATTTGTACTGTAAGTATTTGGTGTGTTAATACAGTGTTTGGTTTTTTTCTGTATGTTCATTATCGAGTTGTGTAAAATTAAATTTGGTGTGAATAAAAGGGAATTCGATCCTTTTAAGTTCTGGAATATTAAAATTGTAAGGAATTGAGTTTTAGTTCCTGTGGAAGGAGTTTAACATTGCAGAATCTTATTAAACTGAATCGATTGCTCGATCTTCAATTAGTAGTTACGGTGGTAAAGAAAGTGTTTTCTCCTTTCTAGTTTGATTGGGTTATATATCCTGGGTAATAGAATTGAAATTAGTTCATGAGATTGTAATGAATTGCATAAAAAAATGAGATTCGATTTGACATAACACAGAGTCAATTCAGAAAGAGGATAGTTGAATGAGAATTATGGATCGAATCTCATTCCTGTTATGAGTTATGTTGGGCGCAGGTGCAATGTTTAAAAAAAAATCTCTGTTTGTAATTAAAAAGGGCGCAGGTGAAGGGTTAAAGTCTCTGTTTGCAATGAGAAAGGCGTAGAACTCGATCTGGGCAATTTAAAATTGTATAGTTCTGATGAATAAAATCTATGATTAATTGCCAGATTCATTGAGAATCGATCCCATGAAAATCTTAGTGCTGGAATGAAAGTTTAATAGTGTTTTTATCTGAAGTTGTAATTCGTATGGTCGGTAGTCATTGGAAAAGGACGCAGGAATACATGCACTGGAACTGCAGCTACGTGGACCCAGAAGTTGAAAGGTGCAACATTGCAGGTAATTGACAGCCTATTGAACAATTTAAAACGTGGAATGAACTGTTGCTAAAGTCGATGTGTGAAGGGCGAAAATCTGAATTCGAATGCAGTGATTCGATTCAAAGCTATTGTGATGGAACGCTGAGAGAAGCAGCTGTATTGAATCGAATTTGGTTCAGAGATTGAAGAAATTGGGATTAATAGCAATTAATCATGAAGGGCGTTGTTGATTGAATGCAGTTGAAGGCGTGATAAACTGTTGCAGTGAAAAAATCGATGTGTATCAAGATCAATTAAGCCTTTGCTGTAGCGTTAAATTGATGTTTGCTGTGTGTCGAACTGAATTTGTGAATGTAGCCTTCGATAAGTCATAATAATTGTGTTAAATGTGTTCAGATGTTATTTGGTTGCGTGATGAAAACGCAGGGAAGAAGCAATGGAGCGTTTTTTTCTGGACGTTGAAGAATGTATCGGTTCAATGCAATCGATCATCAGAGTTAGAACAAACAGAGTTTGGATAATCCAGAAATAACATGCCGGAAGGTGCGATCCAGAGTTGATTAAAGTCTGATGAAATAAATCTGAATTGACAGCAGTGTTGAAGGCGCAGTTTGCGGAGTATGTGAAAAGGTTTGTAAAGTCTTGCTAGTTATTCTATTCCTGGACACTATTGAATTAAAATCGAATTGCTGGATTGAGTTGTAGAAGCACAGGTTGAATGGTCAAGGGGAACTCTGTTTTATATTGTCAAATTTGTTGTTGTCAAATGTGCATGGGTTCAACTAAAAAGTGAAGGTTGTTACATTTGTAAGAAGAGGTATGGAATATGGAATAATGATTTGAATAGTGAGTTGTTTGAGAAATCGATGTCTATAAAATGGTTGTGATGGAAATTTTTGAAAATGCCACGGATTGATATTATATGAATAGGTGTTAAATGATTTTGAACATATATTGGAAAGCAAGCGCAGGTTTTAAATGGAAAGGTGTGAATTGGAAGTGAGTGAAGTATGTGAGTTTGAATGGTGGTTATGATGAAAGTTGGAATGATGTGTATTAATAATGGTTTCATAACCATTGTTGTTTGAAGCTTCCAAAAGATGATGTAATTGCCGTGTATTCAGAAATTGTTTGAGATGCAGGTTTGTATATGTTCAAATGAGGAAAAGATCCTGGGTATGGCAAGCTCCAAGTTTGCGTCATTTTGGTATCAGAGCTTGGCTCTGTTGAAATGAAAAATGTTTGTTTTTCTGAATGAAGACAGAAGATTTTGTTGAAACTAAAGTGTGTTTGAATGTGTGACTGAAAGGGAGATCAGATTTTAATCTGACAGTCAAGCAACCAGAATATAGCTGAAGAATTGAGCAGGTATTGGGTGTGGTTAATTTTGATTTGAATTTTACTGACAAGAAACAGATTGAGAATTGATGATTGCAGCAATGAAGAAACTCAGCAAGGAAGGAATTGTTGCTGACAGCTAAAGTTTGCCAGATCAAGCCAGAAGGTTGGAAGAGAGAATCAGATTTTAAAATCTGAGTGACAGTGAAATTTTGCAGAGGAAGCATAAAGATGAAATTGAAGTACAGGAGAATGGAAGGACAAGATCAGACTGAGATCTTGAAGGTAAGGTGATCTGGGTTTATTTGAATTTGAAGATTGTAGTCTTTGCATTAAAGCAGAAGTATTTTTGCAACTCCCAAAAGGAAAATCCATAGAAGACATGTTTAAAATTGCTAACAGAAAACTGGTGAAAGCATAGGTGTGGCAGAACCTTGAGGAAATCCAATAGAGATTGGATAAGGAAGAAATTTGTGAACAGGCAGATGAGTTGAAGACAGGAAGAGCAAAGAGAAGTGCTCAAAGGAGGTTCCAGAGAAGAGAACCAATTGCTTGCCAAAAGACTGAGTGAGGAGAGCTTGGTGAGGTAAGTAGCGGCAAGACAGGACTTGCTGCTAAAGAGGCTTTAGTGCAACTCATAGTAAAGTGAGTCAGGGACTCATAGAGATGGAAAGGATGATGACTAGTGACAGTCATCACAAAGGTTCTGAAATAAACCACAGCAGAAGACAAAAGGAAAAGGATGCCAAGGAAGTTGGCATACAGAGACAGTTAAGCAAAGAGGAATATGAAAGGGAGAAGGCTGAAATAGAAGTTCAGCTTGAGGTGTTAATGGAGATGTTGCAAAGAAATGAGGAAGACCAGAAGCGTGGTTATGTCATAAGAAAGAAGTTGAGGTGGCAGAGACTACAAGAGAAGTGGAATCATCAGATGAATATGCAGTTGATAAAGGAACTAAGGGAACTTGAACAGGTTATAGATGCCAGAGAGAGGAAAGAGAAGCTTGAAACAGTTGAGCTACAGCAAAAGGAAGATGATGAAGAAGATGTTAAGGTTTCGATATGTTACCCAGAGAGTGGACCATTACTTTTTGAAAGTGATGAAGAGCTAGAGGAGTTGAATTATATGAATGATCCAAAGCAGCGCGAAGATTTGATGATTGAAGCATCAAACAAGACCATAAGGTCTTGTGATTTTAAAACTAATGATTTGTGTGTGATTGCAGGTTTGGAAGAAGATAGACAGTCTTTTAAAGCTGACAAAGATGTGAAAGAGTACCTTCCAGAAAATGAAAGTTTTGAAGCAGAAGCTGGGAAAGAATCAGTTCACTACAGTGGACAAATGCTGGAAGACATCATTGAGATAGCTGATGAGAAGTGGAGACTAGCTGACAGTCTCAAGAGTTCTTTGAGTTTGGATCAGCATACTGATATGCTGACAGAAGAAGAGAAATCAACACAACATACTGAAGTGTTGCTAAAGGGAAAAGAGGTACAGAGGCCTTATTTTTTATTATTATAATGATTGTCTTATGATTGAAGATGTTGTTGCAGACGCTAGAACATATTTGGCACAGGTGGATAGTCAAATGAAAGAAGAAGAGGAAGAACATCTACTGAAGGATGTTAAGGAGAGATTGTTGAAGAAGGATGACAAAGCAGTTGTCATAAATGATAATCCGGAAGAAGTTGCAGGTGACGAACAAAGGAATGTTGCAGAAGGAAAGGAAGATTGGAAGGCCGCAACATCCATAGTGACAGCAAGAGCAACATGGTTTATTGAAGATGTTGGAAACAATCAACAGACAGAGGACATACTTGACAGAGAAATTGAGTTGATAAGGAGGTTAATGGTAAAAACATCCCAGAGAAAGACAGCCGAAAGAAAGAAAAGGAGCGACAACAAGAGAATGACAGTGAAAAATTGTAAGAGCAGAGCAGGTGGAGCACTACAACACAAAATATGGAACCCTGGAGGACGACGGCAGATAGCAACAGCAGTAAAGCAATCGACAAGCACGAAAGGATTACAAAATAAAATTTGGGATCCAGGAGGAGATATCCAGACTTATGACCAGGTGGTCATGAATTTTCTTACATGGGGAGTCTGATGCAGGAGCATCAAGACCTTTTTCTCCATTTGTAAATATAGGGTGTGATAATATTAATTTGTAAATATGGGGTGTGATGATTTTTAATATTTTATTAATTAATTTGAATTAAATAGGAGAAGGTGAGGATTTATGTAAATATCTTTTTATTAATAAAATGATATGAGGAAATTTAATAAATTGAAGGATTTTAGGGATAAAAACCTATCCTTTAGGGATGTTGAGAAATTTAGGGGTTTGTTGAGGATTTTAAGGGATTGAGCATTTAATTAAGTGATTTTTAAAATTGTATAAATAGGAAAGGGGTTTGTGAGAAAAAAAAACATGGAGATTAGAATGAGAGGATTGAGAGCAGCTTGATCAGCCAAGGCTGTAAGCCTCTGGCAAATAGTAAGGGCCATGAACATTGGATATTTGGCCAGGAAGGAAAATTTGTATTGTAAGTATTTGGTGTGTTAATACAGTGTTTGGTTTTTTTCTGTATGTTCATTATCGAGTTGTGTAAAATTAAATTTGGTGTGAATAAAAGGGAATTCGATCCTTTTAAGTTCTGGAATATTAAAATTGTAAGGAATTGAGTTTTAGTTCCTGTGGAAGGAGTTTAACATTGCAGAATCTTATTAAACTGAATCGATTGCTCGATCTTCAATTAGTAGTTACGGTGGTAAAGAAAGTGTTTTCGCCTTTCTAGTTTGATTGGGTTATATATCCTGGGTAAGAGAATTGAAATTAGTTCATGAGATTGTAATGAATTGCATAAAAAAATGAGATTAGATTTGACATAACACAGAGTCAATTCAGAAAGAGGATAGTTGAATGAGAATTATGGATCGAATCTCATTCCTGTTATGAGTTATGTTGGGCGCAGGTGCAATGTTTAAAAAAAAATCTCTGTTTGTAATTAAAAAGGGCGCAGGTGAAGGGTTAAAGTCTCTATTTGCAATGAGAAAGGCGTAGAAGTCGATCTGGGCAATTTAAAATTGTATAGTTCTGATGAATAAAATCTATGATTAATTGCCAGATTCATTGAGAATCGATCCCATGAAAATCTTAGTGCTGGAATGAAAGTTTAATAGTGTTTTTATCTGAAGTTGTAATTCGTATGGTCGGTAGTCATTGGAAAAGGACGCAGGAATACATGCACTGGAACTGCAGCTACGTGGACCCAGAAGTTGAAAGGTGCAACATTGCAGGTAATTGACAGCCTATTGAACAATTTAAAACGTGGAATGAACTGTTGCTAAAGTCGATGTGTGAAGGGCGAAAATCTGAATTCGAATGCAGTGATTCGATTCAAAGCTATTGTGATGGAACGCTGAGAGAAGCAGCTGTATTGAATCGAATTTGGTTCAGAGATTGAAGAAATTGGGATTAATAGCAATTAATCATGAAGGGCGTTGTTGATTGAATGCAGTTGAAGGCGTGATAAATTGTTGCAGTGAAAAAATCGATGTGTATCAAGATCGATTAAGCCTTTGTTGTAGCGTTAAATTGATGTTTGCTGTTTGTCGAACTGAATTTGTGAATGTAGCCTTCGATAAGTCATAATAATTGTGTTAAATGTGTTCAGATGTTATTTGGTTGCGTGATGAAAACGCAGGGAAGAAGCAATGGAGCGTTTTTTTCTGGACGTTGAAGAATGTATCGGTTCAATGCAATCGATCATCAGAGTTAGAACAAACAGAGTTTGGATAATCCAGAAATAACATGCCGGAAGGTGCGATCCAGAGTTGATTAAAGTCTGATGAAATAAATCTGAATTGACAGCAGTGTTGAAGGCGCAGTTTGCGGAGTATGTGAAAAGGTTTGTAAAGTCTTGCTAGTTATTCTATTCCTGGACACTATTGAATTAAAATCGAATTGCTGGATTGAGTTGTAGAAGCGCAGGTTGAATGGTCAAGGGGAACTCTGTTTTATATTGTCAAATTTGTTGTGGTCAAATGTGCATGGGTTCAACTAAAAAGTGAAGGTTGTTACATTTGTAAGAAGAGGTATGGAATATGGAATAATGATTTGAATAGTGAGTTGTTTGAGAAATCGATGTCTATAAAATGGTTGTGATGGAAAGTTTTGAAAATGCCACGGATTGATATTATATGAATAGGTGTTAAATGATTTTGAACATATATTGGAAAGCAAGCGCAGGTTTTAAATGGAAAGGTGTGAATTGGAAGTGAGTGAAGTATGTGAGTTTGAATGGTGGTTATGATGAAAGTTGGAATGATGTGTATTAATAATGGTTTCATAACCATTGTTGTTTGAAGCTTCCAAAAGATGATGTAATTTCCGTGTATTCAGAAATTGTTTGAGATGCAGGTTTGTATATGTTCAAATGAGGAAAAGATCCTGGGTATGGCAAGCTCCAAGTTTGCGTCAGTTGTTTTGTGCAGATTTTTCAGAGGTTTTAGTTTTGGGAGTTTCTTGATTTCTTTTACTCCTGAGATCATACTCTTTTTGAGTCTCTATGATGACATTTTCCATTTCTTGATAATAAATTTCATCCTCAGCTCTTCTATCATCATAGGGTGTGTATAGACCTTGTTTTCTATTGTAATGAACTTCAAAGTCATCATTATCTACTCCCAACATGTTGATGTCATCTTCCTCTATTTGTTCATTTGTTTCTTCAACCTCACTTACATAGTTTTGATGAAAAGGAGGAGTGATCTGTTGATCATCCTCCCTTGGTCTGTTTTGAGGCTGGTTTCTCCTAAAATTATGATTTTGGTTTTGATTTCTATTTTGAGGAGCTGTTTGGTTTTGACTAGCTTGTGCTCTCTCAAGTATCCTCATCTTTTTCATCATCTCCTCCATCATTCTCTCCATCTTTGAGCTAGATGTGGAAGGTATGGATTCCTCTCTAAAGGTCACTTTCTTCTCATTCCTGATTCTTGCTCTTTTCTCCATTAAATTAACTTCCACAGCAAGAGCTCCTTTTTGCATATCTTCAAGGGTTAAAGGATCTCTCTCTCTCAGCTGATAGGCCATTTCAGGATCAAATCCTTCAGGAAAATTGTTTAAATCTGAGCCTTTTGGAGGTTTTAATTCTAGGGGAAGGGCATTATAAACACTTTTAAACCTAGTGCAATAGGCTTGAACACTTTCCCCAGCATTTCTTTGGAGATTCTTGTAATCAGAAAGTATTTGGAGAGGGTTCTTCCTGACTTCCCATTTGTTTAACAATAACTAATGGAAGGCTTGGAGATCATTAATATTGTGAGGGGTTAAGCCTTTGAACCATTTTCTTACTTCTCCCCCTAAACTCTGAGAAAATAATCAAAGTTTGACAGTTTCATCATCTATCTCGTTTCTGTCAAAGTAGTGATTCATCTTATCCACATGTTTTGAAGTAGTAGTAGAATTATTGGCATCATATAATGGTATTTTGGATTGATAGTCTTGTGGAAGATTGACTAATGGTAAAGGAAGGACCAACGGGGCATACCATGCTGCCATGATATGAGGTTGTGGAAATAGTGGGGGGTTTACAAGTGGTGGATTGAGAAGAGGGAAAGTGGGTTGGGATGAAGTGGTTTGAATAGTGGATGTATGAAGAACAAAAGTGGATGGAGCAGCAATAGATTGCTGAGTAGATCTAGGATGAGAGAAACCAATTTTATGAAGGAAATGTAATCAGGTGGAGTAGTTTCTCTGCTACCAGGATGTTCACTTCTATCTAGGGATGAAAGTGGAGACTCTGAATCTAGCTGATCTAAATCATCAAGTGACCTAGTTCTAAATGGATTTCTTAAGTCAACTTGTGATTCTTGTAGAGCTGCAAGGTTTTTAGGAACATAATTAGCTCTAAGGGGTGATCTGAAAAAAATTGAAAATTTAACCTTAGGAGACTTCCTAAGTATTCTTTTAGGATTATCAACTATCTCAGGAGGGTTTGGGTCAGGATAGGCTCTAGTATGAATCTTTCTAGGAGCCACTATGCTGTGTTTTTCAGACCCAACTAAACAAGAAAATTTTAACCAAATATGACAATCTTTAAGGGGCTAACTAATCTTTTTTTTTTAACTAAGAAAAATTTTAATCCTAAAGTCCTTTTATTGAGTTTATATGATGTTATAATGATAATGGGTCTTCCCAGTGGAGCCTTAAGGTCTGTTTAGGATTGTGGAGTCACCAGGTGGAAATTTTTAGCTCTTTTGGAGGTAAAAGGTTTTATGGTCCACCACCATGTTTATTTGAATACCAATCTGAAATATTTTTGGGTTTTCTGAGTTTTTTTCAGTCCTATGGGTTCTAAGAGTGTCCAGATATGTTTCAACACTTAGCTACGGTGATGAGACAAAGAGAGTTTACTCTTATGGCTAAGCTAGCTGATCCTTCAAGGTTTGATAAGTTCCTATGAGAATCATAAGGTTTCCTTAGTTTGTCACTGATTCAAATAATTTTTATCATGATTACCATTTGCTTGGTTGTGCTTGAAGAGAGCTACTTGTACTCAAGGGGTTTTGTGAGGTCTTAAGGGTATCTAAGATGAAATTTGACTCAATCCCCAGCATAGTTGCCAGAATGTTAGGCCTGGTGGCTCAACTGGCTAATATACCAAATGTTCTTGAATTAAGGGCTTTCTAGAGTCTTAAGGTGTAGCTAGATTCTCACTAACTCAGAATCCCCAGTGGAGTCTCCAAAAATGTTAGGTCTCTGTAATTCGCAAGATTGGAAAATAAAAACTGCAGAGACAACACATGAACCCCTTTGTGATTCTACGATATAGCCCTCCTGAATCCAGAGAGGGATATCTCTATGAGTGCAAAGATTGATTTATCTGTAAGGCTTTTGAATGTGATATTAGGCTAGTTATGAAGAACAAAGCTTTTGGTTGGGAAAGGATATGTGAAGGTGAAGGAAGTCTAAATGAAGGGTGAAGGTGAATGAAACTGAAAAATTGATTCAGCTAAGAAGATAGGCAAGAAACCACTTCAACCCATTGGGCTATGGAGTCATTGTAGGATTTAATTGAAACAACAAGGTTCAAGAGTGGTCCATGGGGCAAGGCATCTATGTCTAAGGATCTCTTTAAAGTTGATTTTATGGAATGAAATGAAACAATAAGAAGGGAATTTAAACAAATGAAGAACAAAGAGCAGCCTAAGATCAAGTAAGTACTTTGAAACTATCCTGCTTTTGGAATACACTTAAGAAAGACATAAAAGTAATCTAATATCAGGTAAGTACTTTGAAACTAGCCTGGTTTTGATGCACTTTCAATAGAAAATATTTAAAACACGAAAAGAAAAACTTAAGATCAAGTAAGGACTTTGAACCTATCCTAATTTCAACATATTCTAAGGGAAACTTTTCAAAGCAACTGTTGGACAAGAAACTAGAGGACAAGGCTCACCATAAACCTCCCTAGCTCTGCTTTACTTAGCAAACTTATCAAGACAACACATACGATAACAAAGAATAGTCTAAGATCAGGTAAGGACTTTGAACCTAGCCTGCTTTCAACATACTCTTAGGGAAACTTTCAGACAACCGTTGGAGATAAAACTAGAGGACAGGGCTCACCATATACTTCCATAGTTCAACTTTACTTAGAAGACACTAAAAATAACATTCAATATCAATGTTTAGTTTAGACAGTAGGACGAGGGAACAACAGCATTCCTAACTTCTTGGACTGTATTGAATCATTCTTAAATACACAATTTTGGAAGAAAACATGTAGATAAAGCTTATCAGTAAGAGCAGGGTACCTTTGAAAGTAAATCCTATCTCTATAATTGTTGTTCTTTATCAGAGAAGATGGATAGAATGGAAATAGAAATAAAATAACAATTTACAATAAGAAAAACATCACCGTTGAAATAGATCAGGATCCCATAAATCAGCTTTTATTTGATGCTTCAAAACAGTTACAATCTTCAAGTCCAATGATTCTCTACAGCTTCAAACTTCTCATCTCAACTTAGTTATCTTCAATTACAAATAGAGCTTACAGCAGCTTCAGTAAACTATTTACAAGCAACAGATATGCAGTGACCAACATTATCTCATCTTCTACAGAAGTATTTATAGAAGAAATGAGGAGGTGGGAGGGGATAAAAGATCTTCTTGGTTCAATTAATACAGTTTGAAGTTTATCGGCCTTTGAGGGGCTCAATGGAGAAACTTTTAGATATTTCCCCTGTATTAATTGGTTTAAATTTAATTATTAATCTTGCTAGGAAGATTGTGTTGACTTTAAGGTTCTTCGTTATCTTTGTAATAACTCTGCTGACAGTTTACAATAAGTTCCTTTGGTTGAATTAACTGTTCAGCTGTATTGAGGTAAATATCTTCTGTTCTGGTAATAACTATGCCTCTTTTGAATGCTTTCAAGGCTGTAGGTGGCTTTTGGTAGCTAGAGAGGATTAAATTTGCCTCTCATGTGGCAGTGGAGGCTTCTCGGATTGATAGATCTGTTTTTCCTTCCTAAATCACTATTAATTTTCTTTAATTCTATGTGTTAGGCTTAATTAGGCCTAACTTCTGTCTTCTGTTCTTCAAACTATGTTTAATTGAGTGGATTAGGCTTTTGATGGTAGATTTAGGCCGTAATCCCTCAAAACTGTGTAAACAATATTAAATTCTTCATCTCCGTTGTGGCTGGATCCTTTAGCACTGATACTCTCTGTTTGATTAAGCTTTGCTGTGTCTTGTTGATGTGCAGGCATTACAGAGTTTTTATAACGGTATCATTGTTCATGAGGCATTGATAAAACATAACTTTGAACCCTGCAGAATGATCTCTTTTATGAACAAAGGCGTGGGGGGTCGTCATCCCCAGCCTTCACTTTTCTTTTAAAAAAGTTGAGAAAACCATTAAAACCTGCACAATAAAGAAAAATTAGAAAAAAATCCTGTGTATTTGGGTTTAGACTGCTTTTGAGGCTAAGGTTAGATTGCAGCCGTTGGATGAAAGCATCCAACAACGAGGATGGCTCGCGGAGGCTAAAAGGAAGGCGGTTGGATAAACAGTGGGGAGATAAAAATGGGGCCGTTGATATGATAAGATCAACAGTCAAGATAGATCAGGGAAATATAATGTAGAGGGCCTACATCATAGAAAAATGGGAGAATATACAAGAAAAATGGGTCGAAAACCTTAATCGGCAGCGATAAAGGCAAAAATGAAATTTGGGGTTTCTCGGAGGATTCTGGGCCGTTAGATGAGATCAGACACAGAGATCGACGGCCGAGAATGATTTAAGAAGTCCCTTGGAGGATGGGTGGAGGGCGATGAACTGAGGGTGAAATTGAACGCGAGTCATTAGATCTCAGAGATCAACAGCGAAGATCTATTTCGGTAAAATGAAATGGGAAAGGGAAAGGTGGTTTTGGCTGAAGAAACCGCCAGTTTCACACAACAAAAAGGGAGAAAGGTGGTTTCACCTTTTTGAATGCAATATGTGTTAGAGCTTAACACGTGGCTTTTCAAAACCACCCTCATCGCGTAATTTTGAAACGTTATCGTTCGGGCTTAAATTTACGCGAAATTGCGCGCTGGCCGTTAGATCTGGAGATTTAGATCGGACAGTCAAGAAGAGAGCGCTATGGCAATAAGATGCAAGGACGGAAGGAGGTGGGGCACGGTCAAGGCGGTTTTAACCTGGACCGTTAGATCAGGGAATGGACGGTGGAGATTTGATCTGGGAAGGGTAGGACCCAAAGGTGTTGGGCCTATTGGGATGAATTTGGACTGTCAGATAAATGGAATGTACGGCCCAAATCGAATCTTGGGATCAAAGGAATAAAATATGAGGTGAGGGGTGGGCGGAGTTTGGGTTAATGAGGGCTATTGACCTATAAAGATAAAAGGTGGATATTTCCCCAAAAAACTTTATAAAGCATGGTTTCTTGAAATTAACAAAGGTTGCGAGGTTTGATATGGACCATCAGATCTTAGTGTATGGACAGCCTAGATGCAATCGGAAGGTCGCGGTCGGGGGGGGCAAGGGGTAAAAAGCGCTAATGCAATTGAATGAGGGCCGTTGATCTGAGGGCCAGATCGATGACAGAGAATGAATCTGCAGAGGTCATAGGCGGAGGGATGGTGAAGGAAGTGTAAATGAAGGGTGAAGGTGAATGAAAGTGAAAAATTGATTCAGCTAAGAATATAGGAAAGAAAACACTTCAACCCATTGGGCTATGGAGTCATTGTAGGATTTAATTGAAACAACAAGGTTCAAGAGTGGTCCATGGGGCAATTCATCTATGTCTAAGGATCTCTTTAAAGTTGATTTTATGGTATGAAATGAAACAATAAGAAGGGAATTTAAACAAATGGAGAACAAAGAGCAGCCTAAGATCAAGTAAGTACTTTGAAACTATCCTTATTTTGGCATACACTTAAGAAAGACATAAAAGTGATCTAAGATCAGGTAAGTACTTTGAAACTAGCCTGCTTTTGATGCACTTTCAATAGAAAATATTTAAAACACGAAAAGAACAAATTAAGATCAAGTAAGGACTTTGAACCTATCCTACTTTCAGCATATTCATTGGAAACTTTTCAAAGAAACTGTTGGAGAAGAAACTAGAGGACAAGGCTCACCATAGACCTCCCTAGCTCTGATTTACTTAGCAAAATTTTCAAGACAACACATAAGATAACAAAGAATAGTCTAAGATCAGGTAAGGACTTTGAACCTAGCTTGATTTCAACATACTCTTAGGGAAACTTTCAGACAACTGTTGGAGATAAAACTAGAGGATAGGGTTCACCATATACTTCCCTAGTTCAACTTTACTTAGAAGACACTAAAAATAACATTCAAGATCAATGTTTAGTTTAGACAGTAGGATGAGGGAACACCAGCATTCCTAACTGCTTGGAATGTATTGAATCATTCTTAAATACACAATTTTGGAAGAAAACATGTAGATAAATCTTATCAGTAAGAGCAGGGTACCTTTGACAGTAAATCCTAACTCTATAATTGTTTTTATTTATCAGAGAATATGGAAAGAATGGAAACATAAATAAAATAACAATTTACAATAAGAAAAACATCGCTGTTGACAAAGCCCAGGATCCGATAAATCAGCTTGTATTTGATGCTTCAAAACAGTTACAATCTTCAAGTCCAATGATTCTCTATAGCTTCAAACTTCTCATCTCAACTTAGGTATCTTCAATTAAAAACAGAGCTTATAGCAGCTTAAGTAAACTATTTACAGGCAACAGATATGTAGTGACCAACATTATCTCATCTTCTACAGAAGTATTTATAGAATAAATGAGGAGGTGGGATGGGATAAAATATCTTCTTGGTTCAATTAATACAGTTTAAAGTTTCTCGGCCTTTGAGGGGCTCAATGGAGAAACTTTCGGATATTGCCTCTGTATTAATTGGTTTACATTTAAGTATTAAGCTTGCTGGGAAGATTTTGTTGAATTTAAGGTTCTTCGTTATCTTTGTAATAACTCTGCTGACAGTTTACAATAAGTTCCTTTGGTTGAATTAACTGTTTAGCTGTATTGAGGCAAATATCTTATGTTCTGTTAATAACTATTCCTCTTTTGAATGCTTTTGAGGCTGCAGGTGGCTTTTGGTAGCTGGAGAGGATTAAATTTTCCTTTGATGTGGTAATGGAGGCTTCTCGGATTGATAGATCTGATTGTCCTTCTTTAATCACTGTTAATTTTCTTTAATTCTGTGTGTTAGGCTTAATTAGGCCTAATTTCTATCTTTTGTTCTTCAAACTGCGTTTAATTGAGTGGATTAGGCTTTTGATGTTCGATTTAGGCCGTAATCCCTCAAAACTACGTAAAAAATCTTAAATTCTTCATCTCTGCTATGGCTAGATCCTTTAGCACTGATACTCTCTATTTGATTAAGCTTTGCTGTGTCTTGTTGATGTGCAGGCATTATAGAGTTTTTATAATGGTATCAGTGTTCATGAGTCATTGATAGAACATAATTTTGAACCCTGCAGAACGATCTCTTTTATGAACAAAGGCGTGGGGGATCGTCATCCTTGGCCTTCACTTTTCTTTTAAAACAGTTGAGAAAACCATTAAAACCTGCACAATAAAGAAAAAATAGAAAAAATCCTGCGTATTCGGGTTTAGACTGCTTTGGAGGCTAAGGTTAGATCACAACCGTTGGATGAAAGCATCCAACAGTGAGGATGGCTCGCAGAGGTTAAAAGGAAGGTGGTTGGATAAACAGTAGGGAGATCAAAATGGGGCCATTGATCTGATAAGATCAACGGTCAAGATCGATTAGGGAAATATAATGTAGAGGGGCTACATCATAGCAAAATGGGAGAATATACAAGAAAAATGGGTCGAAAACCTTAATCGGCAGCGATAAAGGCAAAAATGAAATTTGGGGTTTCTCAGAGGATTCTGGGCCGTCAGATGAGATCGGCCATAGAGATAGATGCCTGAGAATGATCTAATAAGTCCCTTGGAGGATGGGTGGAGGGCGATGAACTGAGGGTGAAATTGAACGCAAGCCATTAGATCTCAGAGATCAACGACGGAGATCTATTTCGGGAAAATGAAACGGGAAAGGGAAAGGTGGTTTCAGCTGAAGAAACTGCCAGTTTCACACAACAAAAAGGGAGAAAGGCGATTTCACCTTTTTGAACGCAATATGTGTTAGAGCTTAACACGTGGCTTTTCAAAACCACCCTCATCATGTAAATTTGAAACGTTATCGTTCGGGCTTAAATTTACGTGAAACTGTGCGTTGGCCGTCAGATCTGGGGATTTAGATCAGACGGTCGAAAGGAAAGCGCTATGGCGATAATATTCAAGGACGAAAGGAGGTGGGGCACGGTCAAGGAAGTTTTAACCTGGACCGTCAGATCAGGGAATGGATGGTGGAGATTTGATCTGGGAAGGGTAGGACCCAAAGGTGTTGGGCCTATCGGGATGAATCTGGACCGTCAGATAAATGGAATGTACGGCCCAGATCGAATCTTGGGATCAAAGGAATAAAATATGAGGTGAGGGGCGGGCGGAGTTTGGGTTAATGAGGGCCGTTGATCTGCAAAGATCAACGGTGGAGATTTCCCCAAAAAACTTTATAAAGCGGGGTTTCTTGAAATTAACAAAGGTTGTGAGGTTTGATCTGGACCGTCAGATCTTAGTGTATGGACGGCCCAAATGCAATCGGAAGGTCACGGTTGGTGGGGGAAAGGGGTAAAAAGTGCCAATATGATTGAATGAGGGTCGTTGATCTGAGGGCCAGATCGACGACAAAGAATGAATCTGCGTAGGTCATAGGCGAAGGAATGGGCTTATGAACAGAGTGATGTGGGTTGTCAGATCTGGGCCTGGCGAGTAAGATCGACAGTTGGGAAACCATCAGAAGGTGACCAATTGGAGGGGGCAAGAACTATTAAAATATGCCCGAAAAAAAAATCTCTGATGCGAGATCCCGAAGACCGTTCGATCGTTTTAGATCAACGATTGGGATTCACTTCAACCAATGAACCGTCGGGACTCTTTAAAACATAAGAAAATTGAATTTTTATAAAATAAAAAGGGAAATTTATTTTGAGGAGGGGTTTATATGGTGTTTAGCGCTCGATTGCGGGGCTCTTGGTTTTAGAAAGGAAGGAAGGGATTGGGGTTTATAAAAAGGGGCCAATCGCATCGGGACTTTTCCTTTAAACAAAGAAATGCGCCCATTGCAAAACTCTGATTGCGATAAGTGCCTATGGGATTAGTGCCTGGTCTCGGCACCTGTTTGTATGGTGGGGAAGTGGTTTAGGGCTTAGCCAAAGGGGGCTAAAGCCTTAGCACAAAAAAGGCTCATTTTTATGATTTTTCAAAGACTTTCAAAGGGTTTGAAAGCTTCCGATAAGGTAAAACAAGGAGTTTTAAACCTTATCAAAGGGGTTTTATGTGAAGGGATGAAGGGAAATTAGGGAAAATAGAGGAATTTCATGGGGAAAAAGGGGATAAAAATGAAGGTCAATAATGGGTGAAATGAGGGGTAAAATGAGGAAAAAATGGAGTTTTTGTAGTAGTCTTTCTCTTCAGGAAAACAATATATTTTCAAAATTGAGACGGAAATAGCAGTGAAGATTAACTCAAGAATAATTCATCTTCTTAAGACTTCAAGAACTAACAATTTGGCAATAAAATTGTTTGTTGAAGGATTCAAAAAATGATTTAGCCACCATTTGATATGACAAATTTTATAGGTGGCTAACACTCCCCTCCAAAATGTTGCTTGTACTCAAGAAACTATAAAGGTGGTGCAAAATTCCCCCCTTCCTCTTCTTGTGGCCTTCTCATCAATAGTTCCCACCACCGCTCAACATAATATGCAATAAATCTGCCCTCCAATGTTTCCTCCCAAGTATGCAAAACCAAATGATGTACATCATGAGAAAGTGGAAGGTGTAAGTGCAAATCTCATTGTTTTCCAAGGGCCTCCTCAGGGAAGAAGTGATGATAAACATAGGGAATCTCATCCCCAATGAGAGTCTCCTCCATCCATGCTATCATCGAAATGAAATGAGCCATTCTAGGTAGCTCATCAAAGAAATCATCAACCCTCGGTTTATGCAATGTGTTGGGGCTACATGAAGAGATTAAAATTTTCCATCCAACTTGTTTCTCTCTCCATTTATGGTAAGTATGGGGTTGTTTTTGATCTTGGGCTGAAATTTCATGGCCTCCAAGAATGGCCCAAGTTACCCCACTAAACAAATCAGCCATGAAGTGCCTCCTCCAAGAACTCAAGTTCTTCAAATGGCTCCTCCCACATGAAGAAAAGAAATGTGATGTGGCGATAATGGTTTTCCCATTATTTCTCCTGAAACATAAAACATGTAAAGTAGGGAGAATCATACTTCAAATGGGCATCTGCAACTCATCCTGCACTCTCCAAACCAAGCTCCTCATGAACATAAGAATATCAGCAATACATGGAAGCAAAAACCAATGAAAACAAGCTGCCATATGACAATCAGAGAGTGGATTATAGTTCCACACATGGAACTAGCGCAGTGCATCCTTTTCCTTCATCAAATCAAGTAATAAAAAGTGCTCTCCCAACCACTTGTTTTCTGCCACAATAATTCTATAAGATAGAAGCATGAATATAGAATGTGGTGTTAATGGTGCACACCAAAAATCATGTGGCTTCCCCCACAATCCACCAATAAAATAGCCAACCTCAATGCTGCAAGTGGCTTCAATTACATCATCATATAATATGCAAGAAGGGATAATCCTCCTTGGTACAACATGCTACTCATATAAAGTAAAGAAGTACAAATAAAAATGCAAAATTGTACCTTCTCCACCAAGTACTTTGGTCCTTGAGCTGAAATGGCTCAACTAAAAATTCTCCCTCACTTTCAAAGAGTAGGGAAGTGGTTGTGACATATTCTCCATCATCATCTGGTATAGGCATCTCTCCCAATGCTAATATATATCCTTCTAGATTCCCTCCCAAGTGAACTCCTCCATCAAAGAATGGAATGCATGGAAAGAAAGTCCACATGTGCTGCATGTAGTAGCTTCTTCTTGAGCTCATAAAATCTAGTCAAGAAGATCCTGCCATAAGAATATATGACCACATCATCCACCATGTATCTATCATCTTCCTCCAAGTCATCAAGAATCATGCAGGCACCCCAAAAGTTGAGACCTCCAATATAAATCAATCCTCCTAAGAAACAACGTTGGTGATCTGGAATGTGAAGCTCTCATCATGCTGATGCCTACTCCTTTGACATCCCTCATGTGAAAGTCATCCTCCAAATTGTTTCCATGCCCATCATGCAGTTGCTCATGCTCAAATAGAAGTGGTGACTTTTGGAAATTTTCCTCCCATGAGGAGCTACTATCCAAAAAGAACCTCCTGATATTGGCCAATGTAAGCATGAGTAGCCTCCATCTAATCCAATGTATGGAGGATTCCTTCCTCAAAGGAAGTACCCTCTGTTTCTCCAAATCCATGGAGCAGCTCCCTTGCACCATGAAGGTGCCATCCTCCATGACTACAGCAACTTCTATCAGTGTAGCATAGGTGGTGAGAGTGGGTGATGCTGAAAATGGGAGAATGTTCCCCTCCTCCTTGAGTCTATCCCAAACTCTCTGCAGTGTACTAGACTCCTCCAACATATTCACCCCTCCAGAATCTAAGAGTGGTGAACTAAATGGGAAGATGTCTCTCACCAACCCCAGATCTGGTGGCCTCCGAGGTGGGATGCCTCCATGTATCGACATCAATGTCAAGAGTAGACTGTACATATGGATGGAAAACTTTGTCCTTGCCCTCACAGTGTAAATAATTTTGCCTCTTCCTTGCATAAACTCTCTGAAATAGATAGGGGTGTGTGCTCCTTATCAAGTGATGTTGACCTTCCTCCCTACCTTCTCCTTCCATCTGAAATGTCTCACAATCATGTTGTTCATTGATTGTGCCTTGACCTTCATATGTGAGATCCTGGGGAATTTCTTGCAATGATACAAGAATTCCTCCTCTTGGAGCATGTGATCATCTTCCCTCTGCATGAGGTACTGGATATGCTCTAGATGTGACAACGTTGTTTCCCCCATCTTCCTCTTCTTATTAAATATGAATGGGATTCTCCTGCTCAATAAGAGGATCCTCTTTGGAAAAAGGAACCTTCATGCCCTCTTGTCCAAAGACATGAAGCAGAGATATTTCTTCTAGCAAAGTGTCATGCAAGATGTGATATTCTCCAATAGTTTTCTGAAGTGGATTTGAGTTTGTAGGTCCTTCCAACCCATGAAATTTTTTTATTTGTTTTGGTTTGATTGTTCTAGAATGTTTTCCATCAAACCTTTCCACCAATCTCTTAGTGAACTTTTCACAAGAAGAAGTATTGACATTTGTCAATGAAAATGACTCAAACATCCACCAAGCATAGGCCTTACCTTCAAAATGCAGCGCTGCAACCTTGATGGCTTCATCTTCAGAAACTTGGTGCTACTACAAATAGATTTGTAGCTCCTCCACCCAAGCGCTGGCTGAACATGTAGGGGCTCCATCAAAAGTGGATAGAGAAAATCTACCCATGTCATGCTGCTTGCTCCTCTCCACCTTGATCTGGAAAAAATCCTAGAAGGTGACATGATCTCTAAACCTCTTGGTTGGAGATTCATATTCTTGCAAAAAGTGACTAAGAGTCTCCCTCTTAGGAATTTTCTCGTCTTCTATCTCCCTCATTGCAAATTTGGGCATAGGAATGTGCTATGAACCTTGATGTGTATCTTCCCTCTCATAATCATTACGTGCAATTCTACAGTTTTCCTTAGATCCAAACTCCTTTGGAGATTCCATCTCCTTTCTCATTTTCTTGAGATCTCCTTAAATGCTTTGTGTAGATTTAGGAAGAAGATTTTATAACCTCTCTTCCTTGCTTCCTCCACATAATGGAGTATTATTTTTTTATTTTCTGTACATCTCCCCTTCTCTTTATGGCATAATGGCTAAGATCCACAGGATGAGCCAAGATTATGCTCTGATACCACTGTAATATCCCATAATGGGACTGCAGCAATATGTAAACACAACAATGAAAGAGATATGGAAAATTAACTCATAAAATTTGTATGGAACACATAGCCATCATATTATAATCACAACAACAAAATTATTTCTTCATACATGATCTCCAATTGGGGAAAAACAACAATACGAACCATAAAAACGTTATTCCCAGAAAATTACGCTGTCGCAAGGGGAAATAACACTTATATCCATTATAATATAGGTTATGGCCTTCACATAAAAAAGAGGATTAGAAAAAAATCTCTCTTGATAAGTTAAATAGATCTCCCGGCCTCAAAATGGCTTAAAAACACCCAAACCCCATGACTTAGACTATGCAGAATTTATGAAGCACATGGTAGCATTATTATGTGTGGGTTTCTGCAACATCATGATATAAAATAATATATCTAGAGATTTATTGAGAAATACTCCAAGAAAATAGAGATCTGGCCTCCCTAATACATTACAAAAATAACCCAGCAAGGGTTTATTGAAAGCTTGAGTACAAAAGAGCAGATCTTAACATTCAGATCTGAAATAACGCAGTATTACTACAAAATTACATAAATTTGGCTGAATAATAAAATGGAGGGATGAGAATCCCTTCTTCTAGCTTTCCGAGAGAAGGGTTGGCCCTTTCCTTAGGAAACTAGCTCAAGAACAAGGACTTCAACCCTGTTGCTGCAACTCTATGAAAAATGATACAGTTCCTGAAAGGGACTTCATTGTAGAAGATGAGGAATACTTTGGCCAAGTGCCAAGATGTGAAATGAGCCTAGAAATACTCCTATCTGATCTCTCAAGAGAAGGAAAGCTCCTTCTACTGAGAAACAAACACAGAAGTGAAGTTATCAATCCTCCACTGCAACACCCTGCTACACAACTCTATTCTCTATAGGAATAACGTTGTGACTGAAGAATAATGCTTGGCCTTAATCATGGATGTGGAGAAATACAGTGCAATACTCTTCCAAGAGGCCCCTCAATGAAAGAGGTGGGATCTCCGCTCGAGAACACCCGGTGTTGAACAACACTGCAACCCTGCTAAACAGCAAGAGGAAGCAAAAGTATAAGCAGACCAATATCAAAATAATAATATAAAATATGAATAACAAAGGCTCACATCCTCTCCATATATAGAGAGTGAACCTCTTCACATTGGGTTCCATCCATATTTTCCACCAAGCTCATGCAAGTTTTCATCCACTCAAACTGCATTGTACATCAAGGAGATTCAATGTATCTAGACAATGATGTTGACTTGGTCAAAGATGACTGAATCAACATGATCAAATCCCTGTTCACACCCAAAGGTGCTTAATCCAGTTGCTTATTCTTCCTCCTTTCACATTAGGAGTGTCATTATTCCTTCAAAAGTGGTTTATGGGTCTCCTTACCCATTTATTCACCTACCTAGTGATAAAACCAACTATAATATTCCATTTATATGAAGGCTAATTTTTTGGAATATTACATGATTCGTGTTTCTTGTGCCATTTTGTGTCCCTTCTGATTTGAATGAAGTGAAGGAATGTAGCATCCAGTCTCTTATTTACATCTGTGAGTAAGAGTTAAATAACTTTAATTTGTGCTCCTTCACTCCATCTCTTCTCCCTTCAAAAATTCACTCTAAAACTTAGAAGTAATAGATTTTTTGTTTACAGCATATTATTTTGAGTTTCCCTTCTCTTCACAAATCCTTGATGAAACTTTAAAGCAATAGATTCTGTGTCTATAGCATATTATTTCAATTTTCCTCTCTCTCCACGAATTTCCTCTGAAACTTAAAAGTGGTAGATTTTGTGTTTACAACATATTACTTTGAGTTTCCCCTGCAGTTCTTCTTTTCATTCAGATATCAGTAGTGAATGGAATTATGAAATATTTTATTATTCGAGATCATTAAGGGTTTTAGAAAACTAGTCATCCAGAGGAATAGAACAAATACCTCATGATAAACTCATTTCTGTGACACACTTTTAAAATGTCTTAAGCACCGATTCCTTTCACAACCGAGGGATTGACTCTTAAGATACAACATTTTTTGGCACTGTTTCCAGGGATGAAGGAACGAAGTTATTTTTCCCTGGGTATTGAAATCTATTTCTTGACGGTGAACAAGATTTAGATACAAATTTTCTTGTTTATTATTCACCTGGCGACTCCATGGATGAAGGTTTGATTAGATGAGGAATTCTGTGGACAATAAAATGAGAAAGCACCGTGGAAAATATAGACATCAGAGTTTGAATATTTTAAAGGAAGTTTTATTTTTCACTATCAGTATGGTGGTATATTTTCCCTTACATATCAAGAAGATTGTTTCTTGCTTTATTTCACAGAAGATTATAAGGCCCAAAATGTAAATTCTTTATTGAAGAAAGAATAATTTCCTTCCGATTGTATTATTGATCTTGACACAACTTTATCTCCTAAATATGAAAGAAGAGATGACTGTTTCATTACTATTCCTGAAGGTAATCTGTCATAGTCTTGGCATAAAGGTGAGGATTCATCATCTTTGGGTGATAAAATTCTACCTCATAAGAAATCCACTTCTTTCCACCTTGAAACCAAGATGATTTTTAAACCCTTGGTGCTTCCCACAATCCTCCATCAATATTCTTCAAAAGGATTCAATTTTTTGCCAAGTTTTTATGGAAAGGAGGAAGATATTTCAGCTGAAAAACATATCTTGGAATTTGAGTACTTTCTGGAGAAAAATTCAAATTATTTATGAAGACATGGCTTTAAGGATGTTTTATCATTCATTAAGTCAAGGTGCTCAGTAATGTTTCCAGAATTTGGAAGCAAGTTCAATAAATTCGTGGCAAGGTTTTCAAGATATATTTCTTAGATATTGAGGCGAGCATAAGTCATATGAAAAACACCTTTTGGAATTATATTCCATCCGGTGGCATAGCAATGAATCAATTGTTGAGTCTAATAGGAGGTTTCAAAATATTCATTTCAGCATGTCGAAAGAGTTTCAGCCTCCTGAAGCTGCAGCTATGGTTTACTATTTGAGGGTTCTTTCTATTGTCTTGGCTTTTTATCTCAAGGAGAGAAATCCTTGCAGTCTAGAGCTGATTTTTATTTATGCATAGGAAATCGAAGATAATGTGTGGGCTTGTAGAAATTTCTCCTATCATGTTGAAAGATAATTTTTTGTTGAAGACAAGAGGGCCTATCAAGAAAAAGTTGGAATTCCTTTACAAGAGAATTCAAATTCAGAGATGAATAAGGATATTCAAATGGGGTTGGGGGATTCTTGTATTTCTAAAACACCAGAATTCACGCATTCTAAAGATTCTATTCAGAAATTCATTGGAAAAACTGAACTACACGCTGAAAGCCTGGAAGATCATTACAATTTTCATAATTTTGATGATTTTGTGAATAGAGGAGAAAGTGATGGGGCTTCTCAGGTGTGCTTGTAGGAGGGGGAAGATTTTTTTCAAGAATTAGCATTATATGAATAACATCAACATTATGAGGAACAAACCTTAGATTTATCTTTTTGGACTAAATGGTTATCAACATAAAACAACAATCAATCTTCTCACATACAACCTCAGATTGAGGAGTCAACAATGAAGGAAGATGCCAAATCCCAAATAAAGTATACATCGCAAGTTTTGAAATATAAGTGCGAAGGAAAAGTTAAAGATAGTAAAATGAAAAGTATGATGTTGGCATAGACACAATGTGGTTCCAAGATGAAATCTAAAGGATATCAAGTCCGAGCTTATGAGGTTTGTGCACCATTTTATGAAGAAATAAGAAAACCACGGAAAAGAGACTCGGGTAAGTGACTCGATGCAAGGCAAAGGAGAAGAGAAGACTAAACACAAAAGGCACATGCAGGAGAGGCAGAGTCAGGTAGCAAGTGACATGATGAAAACATTTGAAATGAAAATTTATGGGAAGAGTCAGGTGGAGATGCGTTTATGTAGACTTTTAGGACACACAACCGAAATGGAAGGAGACACATCAACAACAAATCAGACTCAACAAAAGGATTATATTCCAAGTGTATTTTGTTTTATTTTTTAAGATTGAAGCTACAATGGTGTCCTCGATTGCAATGTAATAAGTATTTTAATATTTTAGGCAGTTTAGGAGTTTCAAGAAGCTTGAGTAGTTACAAATTTCTTTTGATGTATTTAAGAAAGGGAGAAGGAAAGAAAGGGGCCTGAGTTCTAGACCTCTTTGGGATTACATTTTTTTACGTATTTTTCAGATGGATAAATGAAAGAAGTAGTAATTTTCCTGCAACTACTAATGGTGATTCGTATTTCTAGTGCCATTTTATGTCCCTTCTTTTTTGAATGAAGTGAAGTAATGTAGAAATCGGTCTCTTAATTACATTTGTGAGTAAGAGTTAAATAACCTTAATTTGTGCTCCTTCACTCCATCTCTTCTCCCTTCACAAATTCTCGCTGAAACTTAAAATTAATATATTCTGTTTTTATAGCATATTATTTTGAGTTTCCATTCTCTTCACAAACTCCTGATGAAACATTAAAGTAATAGTTTTGTGTTTACAACATATTATTTCGAGTTTCCTCTCTCTCCATGAATTTCCTCTGAAACTTAAAAGTGGTATATTCTGTGTTTACAACATATTACGTTGAGTTTCCCTTGCAATTCTTCTTTTCATTAAGATATCAGTAGTGAATGGCATTATGAAATATTTTATTATTCCATAACATTAAAGGTTTTATAAAACTAGTTAGCCAGAGGGATAGAACAAAGACCTCATGGAAAAATCATTTGTGTGACACAGTTTTAAAATGTCTTAAGCACTGATTCCTTTCACAACTGAGGGATTGTCTCTTAAGATACAATAGTGGGCATCTTCTAGGTTGTTCGTATTGCAAGTCTACTAATTAGAGGAAATTTTAGCCTAAAAGTTCCCATGAAATTTTCCTATACATAATATGTAAACCAATCAAAATCCTTTAAATTGAAAAAGAGGTACATGTAATTATTTTGGAGGGGAAAAAAAAAAAAAAACCTTTTTTAATTATATTTTTGGCTTATCTCCTTATAGGTTTACTCAATTTTCAACTGTGCACACTCTTTAGATGCAGTATTCAATTCCACATCCAACGAGTACCGATTATGCATACTTTTGAGAAGACCCGCATTGATAAAAAATGAAGATACATTTAAAAGATGTGTTTAACATGTTTTTTTAATGTATCTTCAATTTTTATCAATTTGGGTCTTCTCAAATGTATGTATAATGTGTACTCATTGGATGCGAAATTTAATTTAATCTATTGAGTCTATTTAACTTTGAGTCTACCTCAAACTTTGAGTTGTTAAAACTTCTCTAATCTAATGATTTGATCACATTTTCAAGGATATGAACTTATATCTCATATTTATTCCCAAAGAGAGTCTCCACTGTGGTCCAAACATTATATGGAGTTGTGTGTGATTTGACACGAAACAATCAGTTTATAGAAATTCGTAAGCATAGGAGACAGAAGGTCTCAACAACACATTTTTGTTTATTATTATTTACCATGGCTATCCAATATAAGACTCTACTTTTGAACTAAAGTAGAATGTTTTCCTTCAATTCAAAACAATTATATTGAATGAGAACCATATAATGTGGAAACTTCATTGTTTTTGAAAGCTAAAATATTTAATACATGGAAAAATATTGTTTATGCTCACTCTTCCTAGCTCTCATAGGCTCTTATGCCATGCGAAATGGTAGATGTACCTACACAAAATGGTTCTTACTAGAAAAAGAATGAGTAAAACATGCAAGTAGCAAATAAGAAAAAAATTGAGAGAAAAAAATGAATTATATTACCTCATAAAAAGAAAATGAGAGAATAAAATTACAAGAAATATTATCTACATGGATTAACTAATGTATTGTAACCTAGATCAACCACAAAAGTGATTTGTTTATAGCTCCTCTAATGAATCAACCTTGGAATGATATTGAACTAGGATTAGACCTCAGCAAAAAATGCTTTACCTAGCTTATATCAGGGTTTTAAGGTTTTCCTTAGATGACTATGAAGTGGTGCCAAAATAGCTTTGAAGAAGAGCCAAAAGAGAGTTTTAATTAGCCATAGAATAATCCTTGAATGTAATGAATTTTCCTTTAGAAATTATGCTTCAAGAGGTCCAAATGACCTAATTACTTCTGCATACCTCAGATATTTGAGTTATTCCTTGCTGAAGGCAAAAAATCCAATTGAAAACCTCATATGTATCCAAAAAAATTCTTCAAGAAACATTTTAGATCTTCCTCAGAAAAAACATAGGAACTAATGATGTTCAGCCAAATTTAGGCCTCAGAAAATGTGTCTCAAAGTGGCCAGAAATATGCCAAGGCTCACTTTACAAAATGCAGATAACCTTTAATGAATATTCCTATAGAGATAAATGAACAAAATCCTCTAATATTTATGTCTAAAAGACATATTTTATGCATGAGGGGTTTACATAAAAGTTGGATGGAACTTTTTTAATAATACCACTGATTTTTTTTCAAGGATGAATTAAGCCCTCAGGACCTAAGCTTTTGTTTCAAGAGTTTAACCTCAAATATATGTGAAAATTCTTGTGTAGTGCCTAAAAGAATAAGTTGATCTAGCTCAAAAAAAAGGAAAAACATCTATAGAATATTTTCAATACCCACCATAGAAAAAATTACCAAAAAACACAAAAATTAAACCAAAATCATCTTTAGACTTAACCTCCTCTTAAGTTTTGAGTGACTCCACACGGCCATATCATAAAACTCACAAATATATTTCATATATTATGTGTGATATTTCATGGCTATTGTAGGGGAAAAAATATCCCTTTTATAGAGGTTGTGGGGGATTCTAGTAAGGGGTTGACTTGATCAAAATGGATGGAAGTCGACCTTAAAATTCTTAAAATTGATATTTAAATTTTAATATTTTGGAGACAAGAGCCTCAATGGACATTAGGGTCGACTTAACCCTTAAATAGTAGTTAACATTCCTTTGATAGAATCCTCTTTTGCAACCACGTTTTACCTCAAGGAAATATTTAATTAAGTCCTTCAATACAAATTATTCTTGGCCTCATGTTTTGAAAAAATATTTAGCCAATTTTTAAGGTGCCACATCATTTAATTTTGGGGACTTTGACCATATGTTTGGTGCATAAAATTTGGTTAAACATATATCCTCAACCGTGAGGATTTATGTGACACACCACCTACCATTGGAATCAATAGAAGAATGACCATCAAATGAAGATGATGTTAACCCTAAGAAACTTGAAATTCCGTGTAATTTTTGTCATTGAAAGTGAACTTTCTTTTGGATACTACTTGGGTTGACTTTAATGACAACCGAATTTCAATAATCTCCTCCTTTGTCTATAGTGCCTCATCCCATATTTACCCAAATTCACAAGCTCGCCTAGGTAAACATGAGACGAGGGTTACTATGATATGACCCAACCTCCAAGTTCCCTTTATTGAAGTGGGTCCAACACACTAGCAACTTACATATATCCCTCAAGAACACTAAATCACCCAGAAGTCTGTTCACAACCTCTAATGACCAAATCATGAGATCTAACTACTTTTCCACAATATTATCCCCCAAACACACGTATAACACAACATGCATGCAATTATGAGCCCCCAACTATACATATAGGCCTACTTGCATGTTCTTATGACCTAAAAACTTTAATTCTAAGCATACAATTCTGTGATCTGTTCCACATTTTCTGGATAACCTCCAGACCACTTGCTAGAATTTACTGTAACTTTCCAAAATGAAATAAAAGGTGATGACAAATCAAACCATTCAAAACTCCAGCCAGAACTTGACCTAGACATGACAATCCATGATAGAAATGTCCTCAAGCATTTGTTAAACATATAAGATATAGGTCATGAATACATATATGATCATAAGCTGATAATATTAATCTCAAAATCACTAGGAAGGTTCTAAACCCTCTCTATGTAGCTGCAATAATAGTTGTTATCCCATCCATTCATTAAACATTCATTAACTTACCGAAAATATGACATGATCCATAGACATCATACTTCATATAACCAACATATAACTAGAAAATAACAAAAATAGGGAACCATAGCAAATCAGCCATAATATCAACATGATAATGCGTACAAGTGTTCATAAACTGCAATCGGAAAATAACCCTTATTAACATATAAGAATACCATCCATGTACGAGACTTCCACGTACCACCTAACTATAGATTTGGGTTGAACCAAATCTCTCTTCCAGCGAAGCATGAATGTCGAATCTCATGGAATAAACCAATACCAAACCAAACCAAGTCTTCCAGAGGCCAGACCACTTAAACCCTCAACCACTGTGTTTCCCAAGTTGTCCAGGGATCTATGAAATAGTAACTCAACCTACAACCTTCCACAGCTCCAGATAATTTTTTCCAACCACGACTCCAGAGGCTAGTATCTCAACCCACCAATGGATCAAGAGTTTTTTTACCAACCTACGACCCTAAGAACTAGTAACTCAACTCAAATTATTCCAAGGCTTCTAGAGAATTTATTCCAATCTAAAGCACCATGCCTCTATGGGAAATGGAAAGGAAATGCTAAAACCACTATCAATCTAGAAAAATATCCATGCCAATGACAACACATAACCATATAATCCCATGCATATACCTTGCATCCAAAAACCATCATGCTAAATATCACATGCACACTGTTACGTCTAATCCAAAACTAGTTTATATCCTTACCCATTGTTTTCCAAGCCTCCAAGTTTTCCAGGGATATAGGAACTAGTAACTCAACCCACAACCTTCCAGGGCTCTACATAATTTGTTCCAACCATGACTCTAGGGACTAGTAACTCAACCCACCAATGGATCCAAAGTGTTTTTACCAGCATATGGATCCAAGAACTAGTAACTAAACTCAAATTTTTCCAGGGCTTATAGAGCATTTATTCCAACCTAAAACCATAGGGAACCTGAGCACCAACCATAAAAATAAGTGGAAAAACCACAACAACATGGTTATACAAGAAATGGAAAGGAAAGGTTAAAATGACTGTCAATCTAGGAAAATGTCCATGCCAATGACAACACATAACCAGAGAATCACATCCATATACCATGCATTCAAAAAACATCATGCTAAATATCACATGCAAATTTTTTTCCAAGCTTCCTCTTGCGCACCCATTGCTTTACCTGATTTTTTTCTGCTAGATCCTTCTCCTTTGTTGATCCTAATCAAAATATGAGAATAAGTTGTCAATTGTTTTTTAGCTGCCCTTTTATTATTGATCTCTAGTATCTTGCTTTCATTTTTCCTTTTTCTTTCATTTTCCTTCATTTTCTCTCTAATTTCCCTTGCATGAAAATTTGTGTCCCTTCACTTTCCTTTCATCCTATTTTCCTTTATTTATCATAATTAAATTCAAATTATTCCTCTTTTCCTTTGCCAATGCCTTTACAAATTTCCATAGCCATTATTAATCACAAGTGATGTCCCCTAAAGTGTTTTCCCCAACATTCAGCTTGGAATACATCTCCCATGGCCTTGGTCTTATTTTATTTGCACAAAAAATAAATTAGGGGATGTTATAAACCCCTCCCCTAAGGGGAAAACCATCCTTGGTGTTCAATGATGCTTATAACCAGGAAAACATACTTCCTATGGAGCTTTATAACATAACTCTTTACAACATTTACAACATACAAAACTGCTGAAAACATGACAACATACTACTTATGGATCTTTATAAACACCACTCGTTACGATATTTACAATGAAAAACACACATATAATCATACACATTTGCTTCAACCAAAAATTAATTATACTGTCTATGGAGATTTATAAACACAATTCATTATAATATTTACAGTAATATACACATATGTACATATGCACATTTTCTATAACCAACAAATAAAAGAATATGATACCTACATCAGCAACAAGGGAATCTAGAGGATCATACCTCCAACATCAAAGTGGTACTAGGCTTAACCTCCTTCCCAGGAAGTTCAGAATCCACTACCAAAACCAAATTCTGCATCTAATGTCCACCACTACAATCCTTGTGCTATTTTATCTCCCAGTGAACATTTACCAATTCATTATTCCAGGACACACTCCCAATGTGTTTTTTATTCCATCCAATAATACTAATGAGAAAAAAAAATCCATTCCTTGGCCTTCCATTATTTGCTATAGATTCCCTCGGGAAATATGGTCACACCCTACTGTGTAGTCACTCACCTTCCAAATTACCTTACATCCAATTCTCTGATACACAGTCCCTCGGGCGATCCATCTCTTGACAAGGCTTCCTCGCATCAGAAGGTCCAAAAACTAGGCATATCCTTTACTTAAGACTAGGATATCAGTAATAGCATGCTCATGGAAATAAATGGACACTATTGAGTACTAGTATCCCAAAATGTCCCTAAACCTTAATTTCTTTACCAACACATTGTTGCATGTTTCAATTCCTTTCACTTTTGCTATTAAAATTCTGGAAGCCAATTCCATCCACCCAATCTTGGGAATTTTGATGCTTTCTTGTACCAAGCACATAGATTCTATTAAAAAAAGAAAAAAATTGGAATAAATTCAAATCACACCTCATTAATAGCTCATCAATAAGGTGACATCTGCAACTATGTTCACTTCCTCTCTCAAAAAGTCAAATTATCTCTTTGATAAAATCATCATATATAAACATATCACATCTGGTTAGCTCAAAACTAAAACATCATAAGTCAAAATAATAGATCATGTGCATAATGTAAACTTAAATAAAATATTGATACTTATCTTCCAAATGGTTCTTTGATTCTTCCTTTGTTCATTTCCCTCTTTGTACACACAATGAATCGGTTTCCAAACCTGAAAAACACCTTCTACCTTCTCTTCTCTTCAATATCATCAATAAGGGTATCCAAATACTACACTACCTCTACTGTCAATATCAAAAACTCAATGTTGGTCTCATCCCAAGCTATCCAGGACTCTAGAGAATTTTTCCGAACCCTTAGTCCAAGGACTAGTATCTCACCCATAGTCTCCAAGGAAATCAAGCTATTACGTGGCTCCAAAGTGTTTGTCCCGACCCGCAGGATTTGGGGACTAGTAACTCAATCCACAACTTCTATGGTACCCAAGGTATTATAAGGCTTCAACCCATAACCCCAGGTATCTAAAGACCCAATCCCCAACATGTAAAAATACACATAGGGTACACCAAAACGCACAATCACACACACACAATATAAAACACAATAAATATATGTAAACATAGTATAACACAACGAATACACATGTCATGATACAACAAATAGAAAATACACATGTACACAAAAAATCATGTATGATATGTACACAACACAACATGTACAACATGTACACAACAATACATGTCCAATATCTACACAACAACTGTATTGCACATCCAAAGACCATAATGTCTGTACCAAGAAACCTTTCATTTAGTGTTTTTCCCATGCCTTACTGCATCCATCCACAATCAAAATCCAATGTCTGTGGCTCTTTCCACTATCCATGATTGTCTTAGCATGTTGTGGATCATAGTCCTTCCAATCTATTGATGTATCTTTTAGCATTGCCTACCATATCATAAACACAGGCATAATTATAAACACATAATATCAAAATTACTATCCTCATAGATATTTTAGGGCTATTCTTCCCACTCAATTCCTTATAAAACCAGGAACCTTTTCATATCATTCACCTACATAAAGTAATCATTCTTCCACAATAATGATCCATACCAACCCTATGAAACAATCACATTCATACATACATACATACATATATAAAAACATTAGAATAATCATGATAACAAAAAAATTACTGGTTTCCATAAGGTCAAGGTTAAGTGAACTTCCTCTATACATGCACAACATTGAGAAAATAATTCCCAACATATTCAAGGCATTTGATGCCTCAAATATATTTACTTTACCATTCCTTAGTTACCTTTCTCATAATTTCCCTGCCACTGTCCATATATCCCTATGCACCTAACCAACCCAACTGGTTGTCATATTATTTTCTTCAGGTGCCCTTATACATGTGTTAGCTTCATTCAGGTAAAAGATTACCTATTGGGTTTCATTCAGCTCTCCCTGAGCTCCATTAACTTTCTTCTTCCCCCAACCAATTCTCAAGACCTTGAAAACACAAAAGGGAAGCATAAGGAGAAAACAAGAAGAAAACCATGAAAAAATAATAACCATACGACACCAAAAACAAAGTGGCATGTACATGCACTAGATGCAATCAAAATCATAATTGAAGGGAAAAAAAATCACAAAACACCAAAATCACAAAACTATCAATAGACACCATGACTCAAACCCCCATGGATTCCCAGTGCTTCCAAGTGAAATATCAACCCGAGTCTTCCTCAAGAATTCATGGAAGTATCTTTGTCATGTAATTATCTGCATCATACTTCCATAAACACAAAAGTATCAATTCATAAATAAATAAATAAATATACCAATTACCTTACCTTGTTGTATCCAACACATTGACCTACGACTAAAGACCTACACATATCATCTACCAAGGGATTCAAATTCCCTTGATGAATCTAGTTGTCATGCCTAAACTTGATCAAGCATCTTCCATCTATATTCCTTGACCCCAAAGTGCTTCCATGCACCTTTTTTTATCTAGTGCTCGGTCCTGGAGCATGAGCTCCTTTCACTGCAATATGCATTGAGGCTCTGCCCGAAACTCTCCCCTGGTTCCACTTCCACCTCAATGATGGATACCTGGTGACCTTCCTACCTGTTATCAACTACTAAATAGATCCAGGGATTTCCATGACCTACATCCCAAACTGCCCATGGCTCTGCACACTATAGATCAAAGGCCTTCTACACACCCACTGTCCCACTCTAATACAAAGGAAATCCTTCCCAAGATTATCTTTACAATACGTTCTACAATGCAATCGTTCTCCGACATTTATTTTTACCCTATTGCTCCACCAATTGTGACCCATTTCCTCTCTTAGTTGCATTGAACTTCTTATGAGGTGCCATATTTTCCTTGTTTCCTACACCCTTCTAGTCACGCTTGAACTCAAAATTGTGCTTTGAATTGATCAGGAATTATCTGAATGATAAAACATTCCAGAAAATGTTCAAAAATAAAACCCGTCATATGATTTTGAAATTAGCTTCATTGTGTATATTTCCTCATTATGAAACCAACAGAACTTGAACGACCAAAATATGACTTCATATGAAGAATTTATTTAAGGTCAAAGTTCTAGTTAAGCTGGGAAAAAATCCAAAGGTCAATGGTCCAGGTTCCACGGGTCAAAAATCAACACATGGTTCTAGCGGTCAGGGTTCTAGGCTCATGGTGATGGCCGACATGTGGCACTTCCAAAATTTAACAAATGTTGTTGCATGGTTGGTTGATTTTGGACCAATCGTGAGGCGACATGTGGCCCTATTGAAGGGTGAGACATGGCCTTGTAACATTGGTCAAGAATGTTTTTAGCGAATCGACAAACTGAAAGGGATTTGATCCCGCAACCTCTAAGAAAAAAATCATATGCCTTACCATTAGGCTACGGAGGTGGTTCTTGATATGAATATGATGTCACTTATATTTAAAGGGGATATATTGTAGTTTTGGCATAAAAAAATGGTGGAGTCCACCATTATTGGAGGATCCTCCATATCTGTTATGGGAGATCTCATTATCCACCAGCATATATTACATCCACCCTATCTAACATGTAACCAAGGAAAGGAGATAAGGTCTACATGCCATAATGATTATATGATATACATGGTATGTGGGGTGGCGGGTCCGTTGACCTTGCCATCGATTCATTAATTTTTTTTGTTTATTTATATTGTTATAGTATCATACCACCATGGTACTTGTGAGGAGGTCTGGATTTGATCCCTCAACCTCTCCCAAACTATTATAAGTTATACCATTGTGCCAAGGAAGGTATGATTGAATTTTATGAAGCAAACAGAGCTTTTATGTAGTGACAGGCCAGCGGGATGACAAAATTTTGGAGAGACATTCCGGGAAAACCAAGAAGCCTTTTTCAAATACGAAAGTTGCTATAGAATCCAAATATAGAGTAGAATACAACAGAGTCATTTTGGATTGTATTTGAAACATTTTATATGTACTTTTGATGATTTTTAAAATTTTAATAAAAATGCCTCCCCGTTAAAGACTGGGCCCAGAGAGGTAGGCTTGAAGATAGCCAAACTTCGTTATCAATGTGATGGTGTTATTTTCCTTTGTGTAGTATTTTTATTTTTCTACAATATTCCTTTCAAGTTTCCTATGAAAATTAAATTAAGCTCTTTTTAATGTTGTTTTTTAATTACATGGATACACTTTTAAAATTTTATTCAACCAATATCAATTTCAATCGATATTCAGATCAATCGATATTGGAGGTGGTTATTGATAGTTTGGTTTAATTTTGCATGATAACAAGGAATAATTCAAGACGTGGTGAAGGAGAATTTTTTGACGGAGATCCAGAAGTTGGCTCGAGAAGAAGCACAACTCAAGGAGAAGAGATGGATGAAGAAGAAAGAGGTGATCATCCTTTTGAATTTGATGCAAGATTTGTGGATGCTTTCATGACCTTGCAAGCCATGTTTGAGAAGATGTATCGTGAGTTAAAAAGGAAAAGGAAGAGGATAATCGCAAAGGTGAAGAAGAAGAAGGCCATAAATATGAAGAACCATCTGATTCAAGTAAAAGGATAGAAATTGATGATGATAAAAAATGTCCTTTTTTTTCTCTTTTTGGTGGTCAACCTGAACCATCTTCTCCAAAAACTTTGCTTAAATTGGATATGAAATTTGACTTACTCATGTATAATGGCTAAATCAATGCTGAGAAACATGATAATTGGATTAGACAGATGGAGGTGTATTGTAGTGTGCAACATATTTCTGACGATGTAGTCAAGATTCGATTGGCTTCGCTTCGTCTAGAAGGCACCACACTCTTCTAGTGGCAGATTAAGTTACAACATAGGACTCAGCATATTGGTAATACTTTTCCATCATGGAGTGAAACTTAGAAATAAATTATACCAATTGGGATATAAGAAGAAATACTTAATAGAATGGAAAAGTCTTAAAGTTAAGAAAGGAAAATCATTGTAGGAATACACAGATGAATTTTGCAAGAAGACATTAATTCTTGATATTCCCTTACATAAACAAAAAAAACTAATGAAATATATAGGAGGATTACCTGAATATATTCGTAATACTGTATTTATGTTTAGTCCTACAAACCTAGACGAAGTGCTTGTTCAAGCAACATGCATTGAAGCAGGAAAATCTAGAGTTGGTGTATCATCAGAATCAACATCAAGAAAAGAGGGTGGAGGCAAGGGAAAAGACAAGATGATAAATTCCATTACGATGGAAGAGGAGAAGGTCTCTTGCAAGAATTGCAAGAAGGAAGGGAATGATGAAGAACATTGCTGGCAGCTACACCCTCACAAACAAAAAAAGTGGTTTAAAGGAAAGAAGGGTAAGAAAAACTTTGCAACAACAATAGCACCAACATATTTGGGTTTAGAATCAGGAGATGAGGCTCAAATTACAATAGGTTTGGAAAGTAAATCTGATGATGGTAATGATTATGATAGTTTATGTGATATATATAAATTCAAATGATTTCATGTAAGGGTCATTATGAAGCATAATAATATCGACACTTTTGTCGATAGTGGATCACAAGCCAATCTGATTTATGAGAAAGTGGTTAAGCATTTGGGATTAAAAAATAAAAATCATCGTAGACCTTATACACTAAATGGGATGAGTAAAAAACCTAAATTTCCTGTAACTAATCAATGTATCTTACAATTTGCAATCACGTCTCAATTTGTGGATAAGCTCATATGTCATGTAGTGCCACTAGATCCATTTGGAATGTTCTTAGGTAACCCTTATTTATATGATGGAAAGAAAATTTTCTATAGGGAACCAAATCAATATCACTTGTTTAAAAGTGGAATTGAATATATTGTGCATTCTCATCCTATAAAGGCAACAAAATATTTTCAAACAATGGAAAAATTAAAGAGGGAAGTTTATGCAAGTAAAACTATGTTTGTACCATCAACGAAACTTCAACATAAAACAACTAAAACAAATCATAAAGATGTGATTAAAGAATCTGAAATTGTAAAACAAGTATCGTTGCATGATAAGTTGAGTTTTGTTCCAATTATGGAGAGTCGTTAGGGTACAATTTCATTTATGTTAGTATGTTCATTGTTATTATTCAAATTTCTTCTTTTCAATAGTATGTGGTTTATAACCACAAACATGGATGTAGATATGGATTGAAAATGGAACAATGTGCTTTGTAATTTTTATGTTGTACTAATGATTGTGTGGATGAGTAACGTATAAATATTCAAACAGGTTGGCCCAAAGATATCGGGTAGGCGGAGAGACATTGTATTCATGTTCAAACAATATAGAAAAAAATTTAGTGGTCCAAAAGGTCGTAGTGGGGAGGAATGATCAGAAATGATCCAAATCATCCAAAATTCCAGAAAATGCTCGAAAATAAAAGTTGGCATATTCTTCTGAAACCAACTTCATTGTATAGATTTCATCTTTCTAAATCCAACACGAATTGAACGACCAAAATCTGACTTCGTATGAAGAAGTTATTCAAGGTCAAAGTTCTGGCCAGGATGGGAAAATAGTAAAAGGTCAACGCTCCAGGTTCCATGGGTTAACAATCAATGCATGGTTCCGAAAGTCAAGGTTCCAGGCTCACGGTTCTGGCTGACACGTGTCACTTCCTGAATTTGAAAATTTTCATTGTGTGGTTGGTTGATTTTGGACCAATCCTGAGGTGACATGTGGACCTATCGGAGGGCCACACATGGCCTCGAAATAATGGTCAAAATTGTGTTTAGAAGATTGATGGAATGTACAATATTTGATCCTACGACCTCTTAGAAATAAATCTAACGCCTTACCATAATTCTATGGAGGTGTTTCTTGATATGAATCTGATTCCACTTATATTTAAAGGGGATATATTATAGTTTTTTCATAAAACAAAAGGCAGAGCCCGCCATTGTTGGCGGCTCCACCATATATATAATGGGAGGTCTCATTATTAACTAGTGTATGTTACATCAACAATATCCAAGACATAACCAAGGAAAGAGGATAAGGTATACATGACATAAGGATTATAGTATATATATGCTATGTGGGGTGGCGGGTCTATTAACCCCGCCACTGACTCATTAAAAAAATTTGTCTATATATATATATATTATTATAGTATCATGTCACCATGGGATTGATAGGGAGGTCACGATTTTATCCCCCAAACTCTCCCAAGCTATTATAAAATTCTACCATTGTGTAAAGAAAGGTACAATTTAATTTTATGCAGTAGAAGGAGATTTTATGCATTGACAAGCCAACGGGATAACAAAATTTTGGAGAGACATTCCAGGAAAACCAGGAAGCCTTTTTCAAATACGAAAGTTTCTATTGAAGCTAGAGATAGAGTAGAATACAACATAGTTGGTTTTTATTGTATTTGGAAAAAGCTTACATGTACTTTTTATGAATTTGGAAATTCTAATAAAAAGGCATCCCCATTAAAGACTGGGCCTGGAGAGGTAGGCTTGAAGATAGTTGAATTTCATTATCAATGTGATGGTGTTATTTTCCTTTGTGTAGTATGTTTATTTTGCTACAAATTTCCTTTCAAGTTTACTATGACAGTTAAATTAAGCTCTATTTAATGGTGGTTTTTAATTACATGCATACACTTTTAAAAATTTATTAAACCAATATCAATTTTGATCGAGATTCAGATCATGACTACACATAACAATGATTCAAATTTGTGATGGATTTATCCAATTATTGAGGCTCATAAAACTTGATAAAAGCTTTGAATGATAATGGTAGTCCATAGATGAACCTTTGGATCATTTTTTTCCCATCCTTGAGATAATGAACATACTTCGACAACTCTAGGAATATTCTAGTGTACTCATCATATAAAATGGAACCCATATTCATCTCATAAAAATCCTCTGGAAAATACTACTTCATACTCCTCCTAAACTGATGTTGGTGGTAATGAAGATGATGTCTCCTGGAACTAGATCTAGAATAAAATCCATGAGATCTGGCCCACCTCTTAGTTGTATCCAAATTTCTTCCACCTCTTATTGTATCATCTATTTCCAACATATATCCTGATTAAGGCATTCTACCATATGCCCCATTAGTCCTTTCCTCTTGTCCCTAGCTAATTCTTGGAGTTCCATGTCTATGCAAATATGCGAGGCTCTGAAGAATGGCTGCATTAACTTATGCTTCCTTTTCTTGAGCTCTAGCAAGTCTTTCTTGCAACATACCATGTTAGATAATCCAAATAGACGAAATGATAAAAATCATACCTTAGTGTATTTTAGGGGAGCCTATCTCGTCTGCAAAATTAATCAATATTATCATGATATAACTACACAAACACATCAACTCATACATAAATAAGGTCATGATATCAATAAGAGTAACTAGATAACATGCTTACATGTTAAACTCCTAAAAAACTGACATGCATGCATAACAATCACATCTGCACAATTTAGTCCATATTAGTATGGCACAACATCACAAGTATAACGAATGATACATGAATATCACACTCATAACCATTTGCACAGGCCAATCCAGATTATCGTGATACATAATAATATGAAGAACTTAACCGCAAAGACAATAACCATCATGCATATGGCTGCAATGCATATACTAACAAGTTATTATCATGCATGACTAACCGATGCACATGCATATGACCGCAATAATAAACTAACATATATCGTGCATGTAACCACAAGAAAAATAGAATGATAGGCATGCATATAAATCCAATGCATATAACAACCATAAACCATCATACCTACATGCCAAACATACCTGAGTGTTGCAACCTCGCTCTGATACCAATTTCTAATGCCTCCTCCCACAGTTACTAAAATTCACAAGCTCACTAGGTTAAACATGAGATGATTGTAACTATGATATGAATTTAACTGTAAGTTATAGCTATGGATGTGGGGCCGAAAAACTAACAACTTATAGACATCCCTCAGGAACACTAGATCATCTAGAACTTAGTCCACAACCTTTGATGATCAGATCCTGAGTTGGAAATCATTTTCGACAAGATTAAATCCCAACTACATGAACAACATAACATGCATGTGATTATGATCCTCCAACTCCATGCATAGGCCTGCATCCATGCAGTTGTGACTTAAAAGTTTTAGTTCTAAGCATTCAGTGCCAGGATTTGTGCCACCTTTTCAGGCTAGCCTCCAGACCACTGGAAACATTTTCCTCTAACTTTCCATAATGAAATAAAAGGTAATGAAAAAGCCAACCATTGAAAACTCAAGTGAAAAATTGATGTACACATGTGTAATTCATGATAGAAATTTTTTCAACCATTTGGTAAACATATAAGATAATGTCATGAATGTATATATGATCATAAACTGCTAATATTCATCTAAGAATCACCAAGAAGGATTTAAAACCTCTATAGATATATGGAATAATACTTATTAGCCCATGAAATCATAAACCATTAATTAACTTATATAAAAAATGACAAGAGCTATAGACATCATACATCATATAACCAACATATAACCAAAAAATAACCAACTGCATAGGAACCACAAAAAATCATCCATAATGTCATCATGATAACCAATACAAGTGCTAATAAATCACAATAGGAAAATAACTCCTATTATCATATGAAAATACCAACGAATTTAGGGACTTCCATGTACCACCTGGCCATAGATTGGGTTGAAGCAAATCTCCCTCTCAAAAATTCACCCATGCATGATATTCCAAGCATGAATGTGGGATATGATGGAATAAACTAGGAAAAAACCAAACCAGGGCTCCCAAAGGCCAAACCCCCTCAACCCTTAACCACAATAATTCGACCTCTATGGTACAAAAATCACTAACATCAACCATATCACTCTTTTACCAATTTTTATAGGGTGCAAGGAACTAGTAGCTCAACCCACAACCATCAAAGGCTCAAGAGTTCTTGTTCCAACCATGGCTTCAGGGATGTGTAATCCAACCCACTAAGGGCTCTAGAGAATTTATCCCAAACTATGAGTTTGAGAGTATGGTAATATTTCATTCAAGAGTCTAAGTCTGTTTATAAACATTCAATGGTCATCGTTGTCCCTGCTATGAATGAAAAATATTGTAATTGTGAAATATGTATTTAAGCAAAGAACAAAAGTGATAGCTTTCATAAATCTTCCACTAGAGAAAAAGAGCCTTTATTGCTAGTCCATAGAGATATATGTGGCCCAATGAAAACATAGTCTATTGGTGGGAGTCTTTATTTATGAAATTTGTTGATTATTATAGCACGAAGATATGGTTTTACTTTCTCAAAAATAAATAATATACATTCTCAAGATTCAAAGAATTCAAATCGTAAGTAGAAAAGTAGAGTGGAAAGCCTTTGAAAATACTTCAGTCTGACCAAGTAGGAGAAAAAAACTATAATGATTTCAAAGTGTTTTTTCAACAATAAGGAATCATCATGCAGAACAAAACAAGATATAATCCACAACAAAATGGAGTAAAATAAAGGAAAAACTAGAAAATCATGAATATGCCCAGATGTATGTTGCATGAGAACAAGTTGTCTAATGACTATTAGGTTGAAGCAGTTTCAATAACAGTATAGGTTCTCAACTGATCTCCAACAACCAATCTCAAGGACACAATACCTCAAGAAGTGTGGGATGGAAATAATATGAATGTATCTCATTTTATTTTTGGATCTATAGAATTTTCACATTCTCCTGAGCAGCTAAGAAAGAATCTTGACGATAGGTTCAAAAGATGTATTTTCGTAGGATATAGTTAAAAATAAAAGGCCTATAGACTTTACAATCCAATTACCAAGAAGTTTGTTTTAAGAAGAGATGTTAATTTTTTTGAAGATAAATCTTAGTCTGATCATATTGATGAAGATTTAAATTAGCATGTTTATCCACCACAACTATCAAGATTACAGGTTCAAGAAGAGACATACAAATCTGAAAATGGTACATCTTCTATCATTGAATCCACTAGTGATTCAACATCTTTAGAAGATAATTAAAAAAAAATCAGAGAAATATATGAGCAGGAGCATGAGCTTGATCAACAGAATATGTTTGTCTTTATTTCATCTCAATGAACCCATTTTGAAGAAGCAGTTAAAGAAAAATATTGGGTTGATGCAATGAACCAAGAAATTACTGCCATAGAGAAGAACCAAAATTGGTGTAAAATGGGTATATACAATCAAGCTAAATGAAAAAGGAGAAATTGAGAAACATAAGGCAAGGTTCGTTTCCAAAGGATTTTCACAATAGTTTGGTGTCAACTATGGTGAAACCTTTGCTCTAGTAGAAAGGTTAGACACTGCCAGAACTATTTTATCCATAAAAACTCAACACAAATGGAAATTATATCAAATTTATGTAATTTTTTTTTCTTAAATGGTATATTGCAGGAAGAAGTTTATGTGGATCACTCTCCTAGTTTTGAAGTTCCAGGACCGAAGCATAAGGTGTACATGTTGAAGAAATATTTGTATGGCTTGAAACAAGCTTTAATAGCTTGGTACAATCACATCAACAACTATCTAATCAAAAGTGGTTTTTATAGAAGCGACCATGATTCAATGTTGTATACCAATACTCATGAAGGTAAAATTCTCATTCTATGCCTTTACGCTGATGATATTATTTATATAGGAAATATGATGTTAGAAAACTTCAAAGAAAAAATGCAAATAGAATTTGATATGACTAATATAGGGGTCCTGAAACACTTCTTAGGCATTGAAATTCAACAATATGTTAATGGAATATTTGTCAATCAATAGCAATATGCCACTGACATCCTCCAAAATTTTATAATTACCAACTACAAACCAGCCGATACACATATTTCTCAAGGCACCAAGCTGAGTAAACAATATTTAGAACCACCTGTTGATTCCACATTGTATAAAATTCTGGTTAGTAGTATGTTATATCTCTCTGCAACCAGACCTGATATCATGTTTGCAACTACTTTTTATCTCTAGGTTTATGCAATCATCCAAGATTTCTCATTGGAAGGTTGCAAAAATGATCTTCAAATATATTTTAGGTATCCTTGACTATGGTTTGCACTATAATCATTCTCAATATATCTCACTTTCATGTTATATAAACAACAATTATGCAAGAAAATTAGATGATCAAAAAATAACCTCAGGGTATGTTTTTAATCCCGGAAGCAATTTGATTTCATGGAAATCCAATGTAATATCCCTATTTTTACTGCTTTTATTAGACAATTGAAAAATCCTAAAGGTCAAGTGGACCCAAAAGAAAATAATTATTGTGGACATATTTTATTATTTTAAATTGAGTAAAAATGGAAATTGAATTATTGTGCAAAGACTAGAGTATAATTAGAGATCAAGAATTCAAGTCTATGAGGATGGATAAGATTACATATACTTTCCCACATTCTCCAAAAATCCTTGGGGAAAATAAATAAAAATTTAAATATTAGATTGGAGATAAAAATATAAAAAGATACCTTAGTAAAGTGGAAAGTTACTGGGAAGAGGTGGAATAAAAATAGAAAGAGGAAAAAGCTAGTTTTAAAGTAATTTTGTGGAAAAAACAAAAGGAAAGCCTAGGAAAAAAGGGAAACAACATCCTGATTAACTGGGCGCAGTTATGGAAACATGATGATGGGAAAGCGGGCTTAAATAATCCATTTCTGGGTAGACAAGAGGTTGTCAACACCTTAGAGGAATTGGTCTTTGCTCGGGGGGAGTTGTGGAGAGAAAGCTCAAGGTTCGGTGGAAAATAGTATTACGAGAAGTGGTATTCACAATTAATTTAATTATGGATTATGATTCTGTTTTTATGATTAGAATGATAATTTAGAGAAATGATGTTTATGCAGAAAGAGTGGCAAATTATATTTTCTGAGTTAATTAGTATAATACAATTATCTTAGTTTTAAATGGTAGAGTCTAATGTATTTAACAACACATAACTAGTGTAAATATAGTTTAGTTATGTATAGTTACATAGAAAAATTAATTTAGTGAACCAACAAACAGAAGGTCTAAACCCAATTAGGAGGGTTTAAATTTGTTGTTAGGTTGTAAGAAATTATATGTTCAATTCAGAAAATACATCATATCAAGTAGAAAAGATGTTAAAAGAAATATTTAACATAATTATTCTACAAAGCAAGATGAAAGAGAAATATAGGTACATAGACAAATAATTTTCAATCTAGAAAGAAACATGATTGAACAAATTAAACCGAATTATATCTATTGTAATTCAAATAGAAACATAGCTTATATCTATTCATTCTTATGGACAAATAAGAAATTAAATATCATATATATATTGAAGTACTAGAAGATAGTACATTAATTGTAAGTAGAATTCATGGGTAAAAATAATAGTCATTGAATTATTACAAATAAGTAGAAAAACATATTTACAATTTTTTTATAAACATGAATTCTTATTATCATAATAGGAACATAATTATGGAGAAAGAAATGATAAAATGTACCATTATACACTGTCCATAGTACATCGATTGAAGACAAATATTTTTTCTATTAAATACAAAAATAATACAAGAATAATTATCCTTGAATTGAGTGAACTGAATTCTAGCATGTTATCGACCAACCTGTACATAGAAGGAATCAAACAAATTGTCAAGGATTGTGAGAGGAATGCACAAATTGATGAGAAGCAAACTGGGAAAGGTGTAATACCTATACAATAAACCCATAAGACAAAGGGTTAGAATTTAATTATTAAGATAATTAAATTAAATACATTAAAATGAGAAAGTAAAAACTGAAATTTTGTTATCAATTTACCTTAGGAATCAAGGAAATTTTCTGAGATCATTCCAGTGGACAAATAGGAAATTAAATTAAAATTCAAAGATGGAAATATACAAAGAAATATATTGTAAATGAATACTATATGGAAATAATAAAATTGAAATTTACTCGTATTATGATAGAGTAAATACATAAGGAAATTTCACGACTGGTCTCAGGACAGAAAGAAAATGGTGTGAAAAAAAAATCATATTATAAATTGAGGTTATGTAATTAAATGATAAGTACATCATGAAGGAAGAACTTGAATATCTTTTATAAATTTATTTATGGATCTCAATAATTATGAAGCAAATTATAGAGATTGAAATAAATAGAAGATACATGTATAAGTTATGCCTTAAAAAATTATAAATATATTTTTGCAATTAAAGACAGAGAAATAAAAATACCTCTCTGTATGAAACCAGGTAATTTAACCTTCATTACCATTCGGTTAGAGTTGTATGGAAAATCGAGGATTTCCATTTACGCATAGTTGCAAAGAAAACCAGGACCCTTTAAAACAAAGTTATTTTACAAATGAAATTGGAGAAACGTAATCAGAGAAATGATAAATTTCTGAGTCTACTTCGTATGGAATATTATTAAATTTTCAGGATAATTATAATATAGTGGTGTATTATTAACTTTAATCTACCTGAGATCAAATAACCTGAAAATGAGAGAAAAATTATACATATATCCGTAACTGAGTTACTAAATAAATCTCGTATCCATCCTCAGAATTCCAAAAGGAATTCAAGGATAGCAATACGAAATTTTATACAAATTACCAACACTGAAGAGATAAAATGAGAATTAATACAGAGTAAAACTTCATACTCTTCAACTCAGAATCTATTCCTTTATGAAAAATGAATTCTGGGAGTATTAATCGAAAACATAGAGCAGTATGGGATAGCACCCATTTAACAACGAACAAAATTACCAAAAAGGAATAAGGGTAAGGAAAGATTCAAATCGCTGATACAATTCAAGTTAAAATATAATGAAAATTCATTCTCAAAGAATGAATACACCATTCAAAGAGATATATGCTATGGAATTTCCAAATGATATAATAGATGGGGATGCGTAAACCATATACACAAATAAAAAGTTGGTTTAGAATGATTTCAGAACCGAAATAATCTTACCTCGAGTACATTGACAATGAATGGCAGAAAACCCCAATTCGGAATCCCTTAAATCTGCAATGAAACCTCAGTTACGTTATTGACAGAGGAGTGTAAATAATAATGAAATAACAAAAATGTAAAGGAATGAAAATTTGGAACTCAACAACGAAATGGGAACTGATAAAATAAATCAAGTGGAAAATACGCTTACCTTATGGGAGACAGAGTCCCATGAACGAAATATGAAATAAGAGGCCATGAGAGACTAACCTTCATGCACAAATTTCATCTGTGTAAACCTCTGAGACATAGTTTTCAAACTAAGGCTGTGTGGAGCAAGCCGATTTGTAGATCAGAAGACAGAAACTACAAATTGAAAAATGACAAAGAAAATTTAGGGTTGGATAGTCATAAATCCATTTGGAAAATAAAAATTGATCCAAACCGTCCACATGGGTTGCATCCAACGGAAGAAGCTAAGGAGCCATGTGAAGGCCGTAAAAGTAAATGTACAGGAAATGTGGAGAAATTTCGAGGGCAATTTGGAGAAATACTGAGGTTATCAATGCAAACCTCACACAAATTATGAAACATAAATAAAAAAACAAATATAGGATATACGATTCTTCAAAAGATTAATACGTGATAGAGATGTCATTAAATTAGGACTGATATGTATTGATTTCCCAATTCCAAATGTTAGTCATAAAATATTATTTGAATATGGAGACAATGAAATCTAGTAGTTGATTAATATAAGGTTGTGTTATGGAAACAATAAATGGAGAACATCAAAATTATATTGTATTCCTAACTATGGTATTAGAAGTTCGAATTATTTCATATCAAATACAAATAAATGTTACAAAAACGTACCAAATACAATAAGGGTTACAAAAAGGTAAAAATTCATAAATTACTAAGGTTATAATCTATTAGAAAAAGGAGAATAACTCATTTGAATAGACTAAAAATAACTCCAGAATTATGAACCCAAGTGTATTAATAAATAAATACATGAGAGTAAAATAACACAAGAAAATTAATGTAGACTAAAAGTAATAGTTGAAAATATTATTTCAATATAAATTCATAACTAAGGTTATAAAGAGGTTATTAGGGACATTACTTAGAATATGAAAATGATAATACAATGAGGCAGTGACAACATAGAGTTAGGTTAAGTAGAAGTGGTTCTATAAAAATATAACCTTGGTTTCATAAATTTCAAAAAGAGTAATCAAGGGAATTCGTCTAAGAATGATGAAATATAGATGAAGGAACAAGGACATAATTTGTCAATTAGTAACGAAGATAGAAACTAGTGGGTACAAAGTAAGTAGTTATACTATAATTAAAAAAAAAATTGTGGTAATTGGACATATTTACAGATGGTATCAAAGCCCATGTTGAAACATTGGGCCTATATGTGTCCTCACACCAGAAATTAAAATCCAAGATTTATGCTGTTGTAAATTTTTTTTTTATTGAAAAAATTTTACACTAATTTCATTTATGTGTACAGTGAATTATTGTTGAAAAATACAGCTAAAACTATGAATGAAGGGGATGAGTTGTATGTAGATCTGGGTGGTGCAGAAAATCCACCAGCTCAAAATGCTCCATTGTTAGCTATGTTATGGGAAATGCAACGAGAAATTATTCAGTTTAGAACTAGTAATGAAATATTGTTGCAATCCAGCAAAGAGAAAGAAAGTTTGATCAAATAATTAACCTCCAAGTCTATTCATGAAGGTGGAGGCTCTGGAAAAAAAAAAAGGAAGTTGAAACCAACTCAGAAGGATCTGAGGAAGGTGAAGGCTCTGGACAATAGTCCAAAAAGAAAAAGGAATTGCAAGGAGAATTCCAAAAAATTAAACATCCCACATATGATGGTGAAAAAGAGGAATATGCAGAAACTTGGCTTCTAAACATGGTGAAATAATTTCAAGTTTATGAATATGGAAGTAACCTGAAAGCTAGATTGTCTATTTATCAACTACAAGGTAAGGCTACCTTGTGGTGGGAAGAAACCAAAATGGTACATGTACTAGATGAGAAAACTGTTACTTGGGAAGACGTCCAAAATAAAAAAAATTGAGATATTTGAATGAAAGATACTATGATGACAAATACAAAGAGTTTCATGAGCTGAGAATGGGACAATTCACCATAGATGAGTTTGTTACCAAATTCAAAAATATGCTTTGTTATGTACCTTATATTAGAGAAGAGAAAGCTAAGGTACATCGATTTTTAAATTGCCTACCTACTATCTACAAGGAGATAATAGAATTTGATAATCCAAAGACAATGGATGAAGCTGTGCACAAAGTAAGACTGTGTTATTAGAAATTCAAAGGCAGAAATAATCAGCTAAAAAATTGGCAGAACAAAGCAAAAGGGAAAGGTGACTCTAGTGGGAAAAGAGTAAAACTAGCATACTTGAAAAACTTTGGGAAAAATCACCAAAGGAATAAGTTAAAAAAAAACTAGAGAAAATCAACCAGGCCAATCACAAACTAGATCTGAACAGATGGATGTAAACAACAAGAAAGAACCATTAAAGTGTTGGGGTTGTGGAGAACCTCATCTGTTACGTGATTTTCCTCATCGAACAGTTCAAAATATTGAAGTGTTGAGAGAGGAAACTACTGTAAATGATGTTGCAAGAGACATTCCAAGAATTAGTGCTACCCTAGAAAATCACCAAGTTGAACACCAATCAACCATGGTCGAAATCGAAGGTATGATTTTTAAACAACATGTTTTTGTTTTGATAGATCCAAGGGAAAATTTAAGTTATATAAGTCCACTGATGGTGGAAAAGTGAAAATTAAGATCAGAAAAATTTCAGTAAGCATGGTTAGTTCAATTAGCTACAGGAACAAAGAGAAAGGTGACCCATAAATTACCCAAGATTGTTGTAAATTTAAATGGGTATGAAACTACACTAAATTTAAATATTTGACCTTTAGGTTCCTATGATGTTTTAGTGGGAATGGACTGGTTAGAAAAACAGAAATCAATAGTCAATTTCTTAGATAAAACAATTCATTGTATAGATGGTGAGGAAAAACTAGTGATAGTAAAAGGAAAACCAAGACCCATATCAATTAGATAGATTTCAGCTCTACAGTTAGAAATCACAACAAGGAAAGGTTGTCAAGTATATGTTGTGCAAGTGGAGGAATTGGGACAACGAGCTGAAAAAGAAGCTATAGAAAATTTACCAGTAATCGGAGAATTCAAAGATGGTGAAATACTTTCAATTTTATGAATATGGAAGTAACCTAAAAGCCAGATTGGCTATTTACCAACTACAAGGTAAGGCTACCTTGTGGTGGGAAGAAACCAAAATGGTACATGTACTATATGAGAAAACTGTTACTTTGGAAGACGTCCAAAAAAAAAAACGAGATATCTAAATGAAGGATACTATGATGACAAAGCCAAAGATTTCAATGAGCTGAGATTGGGACATCACACCATAGATGAGTTTGTTACCAAATTCAAAAATCTGCTTCGTTATGTACCTTATATTAGAGAAGAGAAAGCTAAGGTACATTGATTTTTAAATTTCCTACCTACTATCTACAAGGAGAGAATAGAATTTGATATTCCTAAGACAATGGATGAAGTTGTACGCAAAGTAAGATTGTGTTATTAGCAATTCAAAGGCAGAAATGATCAGCTAAAAAATTGGCAGAAATGAAGAAAATGGGAAAGGTGACTCTAGTGGGAAATGAGTAAAACCAACATACTTGAAAAACTTTGGAAAAATCATCAAAGAAGCTTAACAAAACTAGAGAAAATCGACCAGCCCAATTACAAACTAGATCTGAATAGATGGATGTAAACAAAAAGAAAGACAGAACTGTAAAAATGAAAGAACCATTAAAGTGATGGGGTTGTGGCGAACCTCATATGTTACATGGTTGCCCTCATCGATTATTTCAAAATATTCAAGTGTTGAGAGAGGAAACTACTATAAATGATGTTGCAAGAGACATTCCAAGAATCAGTGCTGCCCTAGAAAATTGCCAAGCTGAACACCAATCAACCATGGTCAAAATCGAAGGTCTGATTGTTAAACAACCTGTTTTTGTTTTGATAGACCCAAGGGAAAATTTAAGTTATATAAGTCCACATATGGTGGGAAAGTGAAAATTAAGTTCAAAAAAATTTCAGTAAGCATGGTTAGTTCAGTTAGCTACACGAACAAAGAGAAAGGTGACCCTTAAATTACCCAAGATTGCTATAAATTTAAATGGGTATGAAACTAAACTAAATTTAAATATTTGACCTTTAGGTTCCTATGATGTGTTAGTGGGAATGGACTGGTTGGAAAAATAGAAAGCAATAGTCAATTGCTTAGATAAAATAGTTCACTGTATAGATGGTGAGGGAAAACTGGTGATAGTAAAAGGAAAACCAAGACCCATATCAATCAGATATATTTTAGCTCTATAGTTAAAAATCACAAGAAGGAAAGGCTGTCAAGTATATGTTGTACAAGTGGAGGAATTGGGAAA
>CM076573.1:228905356-228968764 GCA_034641835.2 Pinus albicaulis
CGAAGCTAAAAAATAAGGTGTAGAAATGAAGAGGATGTCCAGAGGGAATTCAAAGATGTGTTTCAAGATGAAATTCCTCAACTACCCCCTAAAAGAGGAATTGATTTTTCAATTGAATTAATACCTGGAGCTACACCTGTCTCTAGAGCACCATATAGAATGAGTACCCCAGAGTTGTTAGAATTAAAATTACAACTACAAGATTTGTTGGACCGATGTTATATCGAGCCAAGTGTGTCTCCAAGGGGAGCACCTGTACTATTTTTTAAAAATAATGATGACACATTCAGAATGTGTATAGACTACAGACAACTAAATAAAATAACTATAAAGAATAGATATCCTCTACTCAGAATAGATGATTTATTTTATCAAGTGAGAGGAGCCATTATATTTTCAAAGATTGATTTAAGGGCAGGCTATCATCAATTGAGAATTAAGGATAAAAACATAAATAAGACTGAATTCAGAACGAGGTACAGACACTATGAGTTTGTAGTTCTACCTTTTGGGTTGACTAATGCACCCACTACATTCATGTGTCTAATGAACAATTTCTTAAGTACATATCTAGACAAATTTGTTCTGGTGTCTATTGATGAAATTCTAGTATATTCTAGGAATGAAGAAGAGCATAAACAACATCTAAGAATTGTCTTAAAAAAACTTAGAGAACATAAGTTATATGCCAAACTTAGAAAATGTGAATTTTATAAACATAAAATTCAGTATTTGGGTCATGTAATTTCAGAACAAGGATTAGCAGTGGACCCAGAAAAGATACAAGCTTTCAGAACAAGGATTAGCAGTGGACCCAGAAAAGATACAAGCTTTCAGAACAACGATTAGCAGTGGACCCAGAAGATATCATGGATTGGTCTGTTCCTATTTATGTTCCAGCCATAACATCATTCATGGGAATTGTAGGATACTACACAATATTTGTAGAAGGATTTTCAGCCTTATCATATCCTATTACCTCTCTATAGAAGAAAGGAATGAAGTTTGAGTGGACAACAAAATGTCAAAATAGTTTTGAATTGTTAAAACTTAAACTAACAATTGCTCCTATTTTGAATATTTTTGATCCAAACAAAGAATTTTTAGTAGGTACAGATGCTTGTGCAGAAGGATTAGGAGGGGTATTATTACAAGAAAACTGAGTCCTTTACAATGAACGGAATTAAAGAAACATGAACGGAATTACAATGTGTATGACTTAACTTAGAGTTATTTTTTGTGATACATGCTTTGAAGATATGGAGACATTATCTATTAGGAAAGAAGTTTGTATTGATGACAGGTCACATAAGTTTGAATTTTTTTTTCACACAACCTGATTTAATTGCTAGACAAGCTAGGTGGTTGTCTTTCCTTAGTGAGTTCGACATAGAGATCAAACATATTAAAGGAAAGGAAAATAAGATTGAAAATTCCTTGAGTAGGAATGCTCATCAAAATTTGAATAGTGTTGGGAGTAGTGCAAATTTTGATATTGAAGGATTGATACAAGAAGTAATGATTCAAGATTAAAACTATGAAAAACTTCAAGAAAAATTACAGAATACTGAGATATTGGGATATCCTCAAAACCAGAAAGGATTGATTTTCTATAAAAACAGATTGTACATTCCCAATGTGAACTCATTAAAACATGAAATTTTAGATGAGTATCATAAAAGAACCTATGCAGGACATCCTGGGTATCAGAAATTGATTTCATCCTTGAGGAATAATATATTTTGGCCAAGTATGAAAAATGATGTGGCTAATTATTTAGCTAGATGTTTGGAATTTCAACAGGCAAAAGTAGAGCATCAGCATCCAACAGGATTCTTGAATCCTTTACCTATACCAGAATGGAAGTGGGAAATAGTTTCCATAGATTTTATAACTGGTGTGTCGAGAACTAAATACCAACGTGATTCTATAATGGTAGTTGTAGACACATTGACTAAAATTGCACACTTCTTACGAGCACAATCTACTTTTGGTACAACTCAAGTAGCTAATGTTTTTATGAAAGAGATTGTAAAGTTACATGGTATTCCTAAAATGATTATATTAGAGAGAGTTGCAAATTTTACTTCAAATTTTTGGAAGATTCTATTTGGGGGAATGGGTACCAAATTGAAATCTAGTACCGCATACCATCCCCAAACAGATGGAAAAATTGAAGGAACAAATCATATTTTAGAATACATGTTGAGAATGTATGTTATGGACAAACCTACAAGGTGGGAAGACTTTATGCATCTGGCAGAATTTTCATACAATAATAGTTATTAGGCCTCAATAAAAATGAGTCATTTTGAGTCATTATATGGCATAAAGTCACACACACCTCTTAGTTGGAGTCAACCAGAGGATAAGTTAATACTTGGACCAGATTCATTTCAATAAATGGAAATAACTGTGAAGAAAATTCAACAAAACATTAATACATCACAAGACAGGAAAAAGAGCTATGTAGATAAAAAGAGAATTCATAGAGAATTCAAAGTGGGAGATCATGTTTACTTGAGGATTAAGCCAAAAAAGAGTACTTTATATATGGGTAGCTTTTCTAAATTAGCACTATTCTACTGTGGACCATTTGAAGTGCTAGAAAGAGTGGGCCTAGTAGCTTACAAGTTGGATTTACCTAGTCACACTAAGGTTCACAATGTTTTTCATGTTTCATTATTAAAAAGGTATATACATGATCCTCCTCGTGTAATTGATTGGAATGTGATACAGGTGGAACCAGAAGGCAAATTTCTTCTAGAGCCACTTCATATCTTGGCACGGGAAGAAATTCAGCTTCGAAATAGGATGATAGCTAGGGTGAAAGTGTAGTGGAAGCACTTTTCACCCGAAGAAGCTACTTGGGAGCGAGAATAGATATGAAGGAAAAATATCCATCACTGTTTGAAAAGTGAAGTCATATTTTGCAACACTGAGGACAATGTTTTTTTTCAGACGGGGAAGATGTAATATCCATATTTTTACTACTTTTATTAGACAGTTGAACAATCCTAAAGGTCAAGTGGACCCAAAGGAAAAAAATTATTGTGGATATATTTTATTATTTTAAATTGAATAAAAATGGAAATTGAATTATTGTGAAAAGACTAGAGTATAATTAGAGATCAGGAATTCAAGTCCATCATGATGGATAAGGTTTGAAAGACTTTCCCCGATTATCCAAAAATACCTTGAGAAAATAAATAAAAATTTAAATATTATATTAGAGATAAAAATCCAAAAAGATACGTCGGTAAAGTGGAAAGTTACTTGGAAGAGGTGGAATAAAACTAGAAAGAGGGAAAAGCTAATTTTAAAGTAGTTTTGTGGAAAAAACAAAATGAAATCCTAGGCAAAAAGGAAAACAAAATCCTGATTAACTGATGTAGTTATGGAAACATGCTGATGGGAAAGAAGGCACAAATAAGCCATTCCTAGGTAGACAAGAGGTTCTCTACACCTTAGAGTAATTGGTCTCTCCTCGGGGGGAGATGTGGAGAGAAAGCTCAAGGTTGGGTGGAAAATAGTCTTAAAAGAAGTGGTATGCACAATTAATTTAGTTCTGGATTATGATTCTGTTTTTATATTTAGAATGATAATTTAGAGAAATGATGTTTATGTAGAAAGATAAGTGGGAATTTATATTTTCTGAGTTAATTAGTATAATGGAATTATGTTAGTTTTAAATGGTAGAGTCTAATGTATTTAACAGAAAATAACTATATTAAATATAGTTTAGTTCTGTATAGTTACATAGACAAATTAAGTTAGTGAACCAACAAACCAAAGTTCTAAACCCAATTAAGAGGGTTTAAATTTGTTGTTAGGTTTTAAGAAATTATATGTTCAATTCAGAAAATACATCATATGAAGTAGAAAAGATGTTAAATGAAATATTTAACATAATTATTCTTAAAAGCAAGATGAAACACAAATATAGGTACATAGAGAGATAATTGTCAATCTAGAAAGAAACATAATTGTACAAATAAAACCTAATTATCTCTACTGTAATTAAAATAGAAACATAGCTTATATCTATTCATTATTATGGAAAAACAAGAAAATAAATATCATATATATATTGAAGTACTAGAATATAGTACAGTAATTGTAAGTAGAATTCATGGGTAAAAATAATAGTCATTGAATTATTACAAATAAGTAGAAAGACATATATAGAATTTTTTATAAAGATGAATTCTTATTATCATAATAGGAGCATAATTTTGTAGCAAGAATTGATAAAATGTATCATTATATATTGTTGATAGTACATTGACTGAAGACAAATACTATATCTATTAAATACAAAAATAATACAGGAATAATTATCCTTGAATTGAGTGGACTGAATTCTAGCAGGTTATCGACCAACCTGTACGTAGAAGGAATGAAAGAAATTCTCAAGGATTGTGAGAGGAATGCACATATTGACGAAAATAAAATTGGGAAAGGTGAAATACATGTATGATAAACCCATAAGACAAAGGGTTAGAATTTAATTATTAAGTTAAAACTTAATTACATTAAAATGAGAAAGGAACAACTGAAATTTTAGTATCAATTTACCTTAGGAGTCAAGGAAATTTTTCGATATCATTCCTCTAGACAAACAAGAAATTAAATTACAATTCAAAGATGGAAATATACAAAGAAATATACTATAAATGAATACTATATGGAAATAATAAAATTGAAATTTACCTGTATTATGACAGAGTAAATACTTAACGAAATTTCATTACTCGTATCAAGACAGAACGAAAATGGTCTACAAAACAAATCATTTTATAAATTGAGGTTACTTAATAAAATGATAAGTACTTACCGAAGGAATAACTTGAATATATTCTATAAATTTATTTATGGATCTCAATAATTATGAAGGCAATTATAAAGATTGAGATAAATAGAAGATACATGTATAATTTATACCTTAAAAAATTATAAATATACTTCTGTAATTAAAGACAGAGAAATAAAAATACCTCTTTGTATGAAACTAGGTAATTTAACCTTCATTACCATTCGGTTAGAGTTTTATGTAAAAACAAGGATTTCCACGTACACATAGCTGCGAAGAAAACCATAACCGTTTAAAATAAAGATATTTTACAAATGAAATTGGAGAAACGTAATCAGAGAAATGATAAATTTTTAAGTCAACTTCGTATGGAATATTATTAAATTTTAGGATAATTATAATACAGTGGTGTATTATGAACTTAAATCGACCTGAGATCGAACACCCTGAAAATGAGAGAAAAATTTATACATATAGTTGTAACTGAGTTACCAAATAAACCGCGTATGCATTAGGGGAATTTTGAGGTCTAAAATGGGCCTCCTAAGAAAAATGTACAACAAAAATAAAATTTATAAGAACCAATAGGATTCAAGATGATGATGTCAACCATGGGGGATAATTCACCATTTTTTAAGTAAAAGGATAAAAATATTAAAAAATACTAAAATAATAAAACTACTTTTTCAATTCGTATTTTCAACTTATCTCCCAAAGTTTTTACTCAAATTTCGAGCAAGAGAACTCGCTGGATGTAAAATTTAATTACGCATCCAAGGAGTACCCATGTTGCACACTTTTGCTGGACACTTCTACATGAAAAATTACAAATACATGAAAAAATGTGATTGCAATCACGTTTTTCACGTATTTCACATTTTTAGTGTAGTAGGATCCCTAGAAAGTATGCAACATGGGTACTCCTTGGATGAGGAATTAATTTTTTCATCCAATGAGTACTCTCGCTTGAAATTTGAGTAAAAATTTTGGGAGATAAGTTGAAAATACGAGTTGAAAAAGTAGTTTTTTTCTTTTTTCCCTCTAAATTTTGATGATGTAATCAAATATTATTTTATTATTTCCACTATTATTTTATAATTTACTTAGGAGGCCCATTTTAGACCTCAAAATTCCCCTAATGCATCCTCAGAATTTGAAAAGGAATTGAAGGATATCAATACGTAGTTTTATACAAATTACCAACAATGAATGGGGAAAACCCTTCTATTCATGCACCAAGTTCTAGATAACCCTAATATTTTGTTATAAATAGAAGGATATCAATACGTAGTTTTATACAAATTACCAACAATGAAGAGGTAGTTTTAATCGAAAATGTAGAGCAGTATGGGATATTACCCATTTAACAACAAACAAAATTACCAAAAAGGAGTAAGGGTAAGGAACGATTCAAATCGTTGATACGATTCAAGTTCAGATATAATGGAAATTCGTTCTCAAAGAACATACACTATTCAAAGAAATATCTGCTATGGAATTTCCAAACGATATAATAAATGGGGATGCGTAAACCAAATAGGAAAATAAAAATGTTTAGAATGATTTCAGAACCAAAAATATTCTTACCTAGAGTACGTTGACAACCAATGGTGGAAAACCTCAATTCAGAATCCATTAAACCTACAATGAAACCTCAGTTACGTTAATGACAAGGGAGTGTAAATAATAATGAAATAACAAAAATGTAAAGGAATGACAGTTCAAAACTGAACAACGAAATGGAAACTGATAAAATAAATCAAGTGGAAAATACACTTACCTTATGGGAGACAGAGTCCCATGAATGAAATAAAAAATAAGAGGCCATGGTAGAGTTACCTTCATGCACAAATTCCATCTGTGTAAACCTCTAAGACATAGTTTTCAAACTAAGGCTGCATGGAGCAAGCCGAGTTGCAGAACCAAAGACAGAAATTACAAAATGAAAAATGACAAAGAAAAGTTATTGTTGGATAGTCGTAAATCCATTCAAAAAATACAAATTGATCCAAACCGTCTATGTGGATTGCATCCAATAGAAGAAGCCGAGGAGCCATGTGAAGGCCATAAATGTAAATGTATTGGAAATTTGGAGAAATACCAAGGGTAATTTGGAGAAATCCTGAGGTTATCAATGCAAATCTCAGTACGAATTACGAAACGTGAATCCAAAAAAAAATAGGATATATGATTCTTAAAAACATTAATACGTGGGTAGATGTCATTAAATTAGGACTGATATGTATTGATTTCCCAATTCGAAATGTTAGTCATAAAATATTATTCGAATATGGAGACAAGGAAATCTAGTAGTTGATTAATATAAGGCTGTGTTATGGAAACAATAGGTGGAGAACATCAAAATTATATTCTATTCCTAACTATGGTATTAGAAGTTCGAATTATTTCATAACAAATACAAATGAATGTTAAAAAAATGTAATGAATACAATAAGGGTTACAAAAAGGTAATAAGTCATAAATTACTAAGGTTAGAATCTATTAGAATAAGGATAATAACTCCTTTGGATAGAATAAAAATAACTCCAGAATTATGAACCCAAGTGTTTTAATAAATAAATACATGAGAGTAAAATAAAACAAAGAAAATAATGTAGACTAAAAGTAATAGTTGGAAATACTATTTCAATAGAAATTCATAACTAAGGTTATAAAGATGTTATTGGGGACATAACTTAGATTATGAAAAGGATAATAAAATGAGGCAGTGACAACATAGAGTTAGGTTAAGTAGAAGTGGTTCTATAAAAATATAACCTTGGTTTCATAAATTTCAAAAAGAGTAATCAAGGGAATTCGTCTAAGAATTATGAAATATAGACGAAGGAACAAGGACAAAATTCGTCAATCAGTGATGAAGATAGGAATTAGTGGACACAAAGTAAGTAGTTATACTCTAATTAAAAAAAAACATTGTGGTAAGTGGAGTTGTTACATCCAAGAAACAACTAATCGTTTCAATATCTTGATAGAATATAGAGTATATAGCTTCCACTTCAAAATCTTGTCAATCCCTGTGGCTCAAAAGACTATTGGAAGATATTTCAAATGTTTAGAAAGAGGAAACTCTTATTTACTATGATAACAATTCTATAATTTTTTTATCAAAAAATAATGTCTTTCACAAAAAAAGCAATTACAATGACACATGTTTTCATTTCATCCTTGAGATTTTCAATGATGGAAACATATTACTTACCTTTTGTGGTTCTAGAGATAAACTTGTAGATAATATTACAAAGCCTTTGGGAAAAAATGTATTTGAATTTTAAATAGAGAGACTAGGCATTGTAAGTGCCACTACTTGTAATAGTTGAGATTATGAGGGGGTTTTCAGATATTAATCTCAATGTCTTCTAAGTTTCATGATATTTATTTTATTTTATGTTAGGTGTCATATTCGGTTTTGATTCTCTTGAGTTTAGTTGAGTTTATTTGGAAATTCTCCAACAATTTATAGTTTCTTGTTTCCTTTCCTACTATGTGGTTTTATTGGATTGATTTTGAATGATGAGAAGAGAAGTTCGCTCCATTTCAATTTCAACTTCATTCTCTATGTATTTCTATCTCTTCACTCTTTCTTAAGATACTTCCAAACTGATGAGGTTTCTGATATATCAAGGAAATTCTTGTAAACTTATAGGGTACATATACAGTTTTCCGTGGAATGTTAATTTGCAACTTGGGGAGGCAATATATCTCTACAATAAAGGTTTAAATATTCAAGAGAATGGATATTTGAAAATGTTTCATCTAATTTTTTCAAGATGATGCATAGATTGAGATTAATATATTTAAGGCTAATTAAATTCCCTAATGAATTTGGAAGCATTTTCCAAAGGAAGGAATAAAAATAGTAAGGTGAAGAATATTTTTTAACTTCCCAAACAAATCTGGAAGTATTTGCAAATCCGAGCGTGAGAGATCAATGCATTGGAAATTTTTTAAGTTCGCGAAGGAATTTCAAAGCATTTTCAAATATGATTCATAAAGATTGAGGTATTTAAGTGACCACATATCACAAAATTATTCTAGTAACAAATGGAGATGACTATTGTTTCCACAATCTTATCAATGTTCTTCAGCTGCCCAATGTAGTTTCAAAACATTAAAATATGAGAATAAATAGTAAATTCATGTAAGTCTACAGGTTCCTATTATGCATTAGTCATTGATATGATATTTTCATGTATAAAATTCCTCAAATTCGTTCCAACCCCTATATTAGTATAGAAATAACAATAATATACCATAAAATCAAGTAGCAAGTAATAAAAAAATAAAAGAGAAAACAAAGAAACAACGTTTTCTTTAACGTGAGACTCTGGTTGCCACAGTCTATTCAGTTTATTGTTAGAATAGATAATTACTACAAGATGAAGAAGTTGGATAAATTTAGAGAGTTAAGTTGAGTCAAGTTTAGTTAAGTCGTATTTTGGGTAAAGTTAAATTTAGTGTATGGTTGCATGTAAATTTATTTTAGGTGAGTCACTAGTCGGAAAAGGCTTAAATACCCTTCATTGGGTTCATTGAAATAATCAAGTTTGTGTGATCAATACAAGAGCAACAACTCCTGTGTTTTGTGTGTTAAATTTGTGTTTTACCTCCACTGCCTTTCCAACAAATTGGTATCAGAGAAGAGGAAGGATAACAATATCTGTGGTTCCTAGAAAGCCACTGAGAAGAGGGCCATGTAAAGAAGGCCGACATTTATTTTTTAAAATTGCGTTGAACAAACATTGCACATTAAAGAGTGACAAGTGCATAGGTGGTGCGGAATCCGCACTTCGTTCGTACAAAAGAACGCAAATCTCGTAAAACCTACAATCCAAAATAATACATGTTATGAGAGCAGTTTATATGTGTCGAGGGTACGCAAACCCCATAAAGTATTAAATATGAAAATAAAGTCAAACAAAGGGCATATGACAAGAATTTTGATTCATGATAAATAATTTAAATAGTCTCGGTGCTCCACAAGTCACGTGGGGTTAAAGGTCATGTGTGTATTATAATACATGATCGTAAAAGTCGTTGAAAAGTTTCATAAAGAATTTTTTTTTACAATATTTTTGGAAGGGTTTGGTGAATACATATCCAAGTTTTTTTAAACGATATTTTCTATTATATGAAATATTTTATTTTTTTATAAATATCCATATATAAAAAATAACTAAGGGTTTTATTGAAAGGGTTTCAAAAAGGGTTATAAAGGGATTTGAAAAAAGTGTTTTTTATTAAAAAAAAAATGGTAGGGCGCCTTTTATTATTTGTAGAGAAGTTTTGAAGAAAGATGGCTTTCTCAAATTTCCAGCCCTAGTTCCCACCATTTACAGGAAATGATTATGATGTGTGGGCCATTAATATGGAGACGTTAAAGGCTCATGATGTTTGGGATCATGTCCAGTTTGGGTTTTCAGAACCTAAAGATGAAGCAGAAGAATGAGATCTCAATAATGCATACTCGAGGGAACTATGGAAGAAAAACAAAAAAAAGAATGCACAAGCATTGGAGCGTATCCATTAGTGAGTGGACCAAGTAGTGATCCATAAAATTATGATCACCTTTTCAGAAAAGAAAACATGGGAAAATTTTGTGACAAGCTAAAAAGGTATGTCCAAAGTCAATATTGTTATGTTGCAAAACACTAGGAGAGATTTTGAAATTTTTTAGATGAAGGAGACATAGGACATTGACTCTTTCATGAATTGGGTCATGACTGTCATAAATTAGTTAAAAGGTTATTGTGAAGATATTAAATACCAAACATTGGTTGATAAGGTCCTCATATATTTGTCTACCAAATTTGATGTTGTAGTAGTAGCCACAAAAGAGGCCAAGGGTTTGGAAACATTGACAGTTGATGAGTTGATGGGATTATTTCTATCCCATGAGGAAAGGATATAAATAAATAAGGACTCCACATTGTAAATTTCTTTCAAAAGTCAAGTTTCTATTTTAAGAGACATAGGTAGAGGCAGAAGTCGATCGAGAGGCAGAGGATGAGGCAGAAGACATGGTGTTTAGAGAGATGGTCAAGAAAAGAATGATCATGAAAGTGGAAGAAAGAATATAAGCTTAAACAATAATCAAAGAATTGGAAAATTAAAGGTAAGGTGTTATTATTGTAATAAATTTGGTCATTATGCCCATGGCTGGAGGAAGAGGAAAACTAATCAAGGAAACCAGAGAGCTAATGTCACTACAAATAATACTAAATCCATATTTCTAGATTTCCATACCATGCATGAACCTTATGATAATGTGTGGCTATTAGACTGTGGTTGCAGTAACCACATGATAGGAAAAAAGAATTTGGTTGTAAATTTGGATCAATCTGTCAAGACAGACGTAAAGTTGGGGAGTGACAAAACTATGGATGTAGATGGAAAAGGAGCAGTAAACACTATGACCTAGAAGAGGGAGCCAAGGACAATTTCATAGGTATATTATGTCCCTGGTCTCAAACATAATTTGATAAGTATTGGTCAACTGAAACATAAGGGATATAGAGTTATCTTTCAAGGAAAAGAGTGTGTTATATATGACAAGCCCCCAAGCACGTAGGTGGTATCAAAGGTGTAGATAATGGAGAACGTACTCTTTCCTCTAATTATGAATTACAATGATTAGGTCAGTTCACTTACAATTTCATGTTCTAATTATTATTGGTTATGGAAATTTTGGTTTTGACAATTGAAATTTTATGGTTTAAGATTGTTGCAAAAGAAATAGATGGTGAGAGGATTGCCTCCCATCAAAGAACCTACTAGTACTTGTGAGTGTTGCATCTTGGGAAAGAAACACCATGAAACTTTTCCAAAGGGATTTGCATACAAAGAAAAGAAACGTCTTAAGCTAGTGCATACATACTTGTGTGCATCTGTGAGGACACAATAAATTGGTGGAAGTTGTTACTTTCTCACTTTCATTTATGATTATAACATAAATACTTGGGTTTGATTCCTCAAGAAGAAGTCTAAAACTTTTGCAAAGTTAAAAGAATTCAAAGCCTTTGTAGAGAACCAAAGTGATTGGCAGATCAAGGTATTGAGGTCATATCGTAGTGGATAATATGATTCAAAGGAATTCCACGATTTCTGCAAACAAAGTTAAATCTAAATACAGTTTATAACTAAGTACACACTGCAATAGAATGGTCTAGCAGAGAGATATAATAGGACAATTATGAACATGGAAATGAGCACATTGAAAGGAAGAAAATTTTCTAATGAATATTGGGAAGAAGCAATTGCATGCTTTGTTTATGTGATAAACAAATCTCCTACAAAGAGTATGATGAACAGAGTACTAGAAGAAGCATGGTCAGGTATGTCTTGCAGAATAACTCATCTCATAGTTTTTGGATGTGTAGCTTATGCACATGTGCATAAAGATATAATACGTAAGTTGGATGATAAAACTGAAAAATGCATATTTATGAGTTATAGTGAGTAGTCAAAAGCTTACAAATTGTATAACCCTGTCATCAACAAGACCATAGTTTAAAGATTTTTTGTTCAAACAACAAGAGTCATGGAGTGGGACTATAGAAAACAAATTTGATTCATAAGAATCATTGATAGAAGAGGATGTATCAGAGAAGGAGCAACAAGAATCACAAGAGCAGACACTAGCAAGGACTCCAAGATTTTCTAGGCAGCATGGATCTTCAAGAAGATCAACAAATTGGAATTCTCCTAGTAGTCAATCAGGTGATGAATCAAGAAATGGTAAGAGAAAGATGATAAGTTTGAAATATATTTATGATGATTTGGATGTTAGTTCAATTTTCTCATTGTTGTCATTCCAACCCTTCATTTGGAGAACCAATCAAAGATGAAAATTGGGTGCAAACCATGGATGAAGAAATTGAAGCTATTGAAAAGAGTGACGCTTGGGAATTGGTTGATTTACCAAAGGATAAAAATATCGTTGGTGTAAAATGGGTGTACAGGAAAAATTTGAATGAAAAAGGTGAAATTGACATATTTAAAGCAAGACTTGTAGCAAAAGGATCGTCACAGCAACTGGGAATAGATTTTAGAGAAAAAATTTCTCTAGTAGCTAGATTGGATATTGTAAGAGGTGTTTTAGTAACAACAACTCAAAACAGGTGGAAAATATATCAGATGGACGTGAAATTAGTCTTCTTGAACGGAATTCTAGAAGAGGAAATTTATGTGCAACAAACTCTAGGCTGCTAGGATCCTATAAATATAGTGATGAAGATATGATTATCTAATCATTTATCCCAGTGGGATGTTGTAGATAATTTTTCATTTTAATTTGTTTTGTTCCAAGAAAATAGCAAAAAAAAAAAAAATTGAAAGAAAAATAAAAAATAAAGGGAAATACAAATAAATCTCAAAAGGGGCTCGCCAGTTCAAATGTTGCATAAATAGATTAAATTTTGTTTTGAAAAAGTTTGAAACAAAACAAGATATGGCATTTTGTCAGATTTGAATAAAGTGTTGTCGTTTTTGGATAATTGAGATCATCCCTGCCCATATCAACGACGAGGGATGATGCTCAGACCCCCCCCCCCCCCTCCCTCGAGCTTTCAGGACTTAACGGAATGGTGAGGGGGGCGGGGGGGGCTCACAAATATGGTTTACAATAAAACTGTCAGAGTAACATGGCACTTCCACATTGATTTTAGGGGGTCTACTCCCTTTACCGCTTACCACTCTTACCTCCCCCTCGAAAACCACCATCCAATTTTGTTTATGCTCATTTTCTCCCACTCCATCCTCGCCATGTTGTCCATCACCCATCCCATCATCTACATTACATAATCATTACCTTTCAAATATCCCACCAACAGTCATATAGATGTTGGCCATTGAATGTTCCCCGCCAATGTATGAATTTTTAAGTAATCATATGCTTAAAAACAGTAATAATTCTTCTATTAACCTTCAATTCCCATTTTAAAACCTTGTATCAAGCATAAATTATCTCTTTTTCTAGTTTTATGATTCACGTGGGTTCAGATTGAAGAATTCCATGTTCGTCAACGTGCTCTAAAAAGATTTCTCCTTCTGCAATTGATCAAAGTACGATATGCTAACACTATTTTCTTCAATTTTACTTTCAAATTAAAGATGAATTCACATAAAGGAAATGGAAAGAAGGATGTCGAGAATCTTATGTCACCTCATGTCCCTGATTTAGATTGGTCCCCTTTCATCGACACCTCATACAAGATAGCAGAAACTAAATGTAAATTTGATTTATATGAGCTTCCAATTTTGGAAAATCATAAGTTATTGGATAGAAACGATGATCTAAGTATTTTGGAATCATATTTTCCTTAGTTTATTTCTCCCCATACTCATATATTTCCAGAGTTCGTTACATGGTGTCATGTTAGGCACCTGCCAAGCCAAAAAGCGGTAATTTCTCACAACAATGAAATCCAATTCTCAGTTACCCTAGAAGCTATTCGTAAAGTTCTTCAAATAAATCCCCAAGCCTCTTTATACCAATTTTCAACTGGTGCCCTTATGGAAATATACAAAAAGTTTAGCTTCTCCCAACGAGCCCATATTTTTGAATGTTTTTTTCTTCAAAATTCTAAATTTCCTAGAACTAAACCCCCATACTATGTTGGAATTTCCCCTGAGATTTCAAGGAAAAATATTTCCATGGTGACTCACCTATTATGTTATCACTCATACCAATTGTAGATGAGGTAATGTTAGGAATTTTGTCATTATTTTTAGTTCGTTGGAAGCATTCAGTTCTTTTCAATTACAGTAATTACTTATCAAATTTTATTCATCAAAAATTTCTAAAATTTATAGTTGAAGGTGCATTTAAACACCATTTTGTCCTAGTGTATTTAATGTTATTCTATCAAGAAGACAAGTTCAAGTTCCAAATACAGAATATGGATGAACAAGAAAATCAACTATCAGTAATTCACTGGAATTATTTAGTCAGAAGGAATTCAGACGATTATTAATTCAACAATTTTGTGGATCATTTTTTACACACATCCGTGTGTATTCTTAGCAAGGATATTATACCAAAAAATTCACCAGAGATCAAGAATTTTTTTTCATCTTACAGAACAAGCTAATGTTAGAAACTAGCATCTTTACCAAATTTATACAGATATTTGTATATATGGGTGTGAACTTCCTCCCTACATGTTTCCAGTGTTTGTGTCAGTGAAATTTTTTTCTCTTGAATACATTAGATAGATGTTAAATATGGATGAATTACATTTTGTGTCAAGAAAAAATAAGGCACGGTTCAAATTGAAAGCACAGGTTGGGCCTTACATTGTAAATACCAGAGAAACAACAAAGGAAATAGAGGAAATACTAAGGCAAATGAAGTTTCAGTTAGGCTTCACATGGTCTTATGATCCATTTGGGATAATTTCAAAAAAGAGAGTTGAGAAAAAAACCACTCAATATGCACATACACCTAGGCAAGTGATAGAGAAGTATGCCAATGAGGAGCAATGGAAAGAGAATACACTACAAAAGGCTAAAGAAAAAATTGTCATCCAAACTTCTATGCAAAATCCTATTCCAAAGGACAAGGAAACCAAAAGAATATGGGAAAGTGTTTCTCCCACAGAATTAGAATCTCAATATTTCCATGTTTTCCAGAGAAGAAAGAAGACAGATCCTAAGGAAAAAATTATTATTGACATTAAATACGATACACATAACACCAATAAATAAGAATCATTAGAGGAGAAGGAAACACAAGAGAAATCTACAATTGTTCTAATATGTTTACTAGTCACCCCTTTCTCAAATGTCAAAGATTTAACAGAGTCACTTGTATCTTCTACATCTCAGATGGGAACACAGCAGAATATTTTTGCAAGATAAAAGGAAATAAATAAGAAGAATGAAGCTTTGAAACCTACAACATATTCAGAGTTTTGGAAACAAACTGCTACTCCTCAACACAGGTTGTTATCTAAATTTGATACAAGAAAAGGGACAATTACAATTATCTTTCCTAGAGCCTACAATTCCATTCCCTAGAAGTGCAGAAGACTACAAACCAGTAAGGAGATAGAGAAAGAAAATATGTTCAAGACAATAGTTGAACTGAATGTTCAGATTCAAAAAATGGAAACAAACAAGGAACTATTAAAAGTAAAGGAACATTTGGTAGCAACAGGTACATCAACACAACAAGAGGTACATCAACAACACAAGCATCCAGAGTCATATTCTTCCCAAGATCTAGTCTGAGATTTGGGAGATTTTTCATTGACTAACCAATAAAACAAGAAACTATTAACATCATTGAAAATAATGGAGGAAAATAAAATCAAATCTAAGAATGCATATTTGGAAAAAGTGCATAAATTTTTCAAATTGACTCAACAAATTGCAATATATGAGAATCAATATTTTACAACACAAACGTTGGCAGGGGTTAAACAAAGTATATGGAAGAACATTAATGCCAATATTAAGAAATTGTGGCCATAATTTCAGATTATATTTTAGCAGGAAGAATTATTACAACATGTAAAAACAATAGTTGAGCAAACAAACATCACGATTGACCATAGGCCAACAGAAGCACATAGAATAATCAATATCTTGAATTCTAAAACTAAAGATGAACTCAAACAACTCTATATTCAAGATAGGACAAGCACAATAATGGAATTAAAGAGTGTGCTAACTAAAATGAACCTTATGATACAACTAGAGAATAAAATCAAGGAATTGGAATTAGAGGTGAAAATATAAATTAGAAAATTTAATACATTGCAGGAGAAAGGACTTCTAGCTTTAAAAGCCTCTAATGGAAAATTGCTCCGATTAGAGAAATACCAAGAAAGGTTATGTGATATAGCTGCAAATACTTCTAGATTTACCAAAGTAATAGGAAAAATACGTGGAGAATATTTCTTAGAAGGCCTACAATATGATCTCCATATTAAACATGAATTTCATCATCTATTCCTCAATAATCCAAATTTTCAAACATACACAAAAGTAAATGAAAGAAATCAAAGTATGGTGAATTTTTCTATTCCAAGTGAAGAAACATGGGATAAACTTCTGGAGCTTGTTGAGTGAAATCTAACTGGAATCTAACTGGAATCCTACAGTTTTGGAAAAGTCAAACAAAAGAAGCAGAAATGTAGCAACAATCAGCAGCAACATTCCTCAAAGTGTGAATAGAACATCCGGAATAGTCCAACATTCCTATTATTTTGTTCTATTTTTGAAATATTTGTATCTTTGACATATATTATTTTTCAAATTATTTTATTTTGAATTCTGAATTGAGTGTGAGAGAGACTCTATAAATATTATATAAAAGGACTTAGAAATGGTTGGATAATGAAATATAAATGAGTTTTTTATTGTAAGGTGTGAATTTTACTTGAAGTAACCAATTTCAAAAATAAAAGGGTAATTTGTTCTAGGATTATTATCTCAGACAAATGATGACGTTTTTCTCATGTTAATTTGTTCTTCTTTCTAAGTTTTCACACGGATTTCCTTTCTTGATTGTTGCAAGAAGATTAAGAGTTGAATTTACTTATTGTAATTTGCTATGGCTTGTTTAAAACAATATGAATGTTTTCCTTTTGAGATTAAATATAAAATTCATTTAAGTATTCTTTATATTAAATTTATCATTTGTTTCTTCATCTCAGCCACACCATAAAATATCTTAAGATCGAGGATTTTTCCTACTACACCTTGCTTCAACTACTCTGTTAATTTGTGATTGATTACAAATAATTTGAAATGACTCCATGACCAATGGACTTTTTTTTCATTTTACAACCAAAAATTTAGAAAATATATCTTAAAATTTAATATCTAGCCTAAAATCTCAAAAGAAGAAATTAAATCATACAAAGAGAGCCCACTCAGATGCTGGAAGGGCTATATCCCAGCTTGAAAGTGGTGTTTGGTTACCTATGTAGTTTCTTTTCAAGCCTAGGAAAACTACAAAGTGCTAACACAAGTTGAAGTTGAAGGTAAAGAAGATAAATTTTATAGGTTGAAGAAAGCGCTCTATGGACTCAAGCAAGTGCCTAGATCTTGGTATAGCATAATTGATAACTACATGATCAAGAATGCATTTTGGAGAAGAAACATTGAGCCTACCTTTGACACAAAGTTAAATGAGCATGGACAGATTTTGATTGTTTTATTATATGTTCATGACATGATGTTTATAGGTGATCTTCAGTTAGATGATTTTAAAGAAGCCATGATGAAATAATTTGAGATGACAGATCTTAGTTTCATGAAATATTTTATTGGGATATAATTTGAGCAATCTAAAAAAGGAATTTTTATTTTCCAAAATAAATATGCTAGAGATTTGTTGAAAATATTATGGAAAATTGCAAACATGTCCCTACATTATTTGCAACATGTATAAAATTAAACAAGGATGATGAAGGCTCAGGTGTCAATCCAACCCTATTAAAAATATTGGTTTGCAACCTCATGTATCTCACATCTACAAGATGAGATATTATTCAAGGAGTGAGCTTGATTTCCAAATTTATGGAGACTCCAAAATACACACATTGCAGAGTAGGAAAAATAATTACGAGATACATATAAGGAAATAGATATTGTGGCATAATGTATGCAAGGACAAAGAATACGGACTTGATTGGGTAAAAAGACAGTGATTTTGCAGGATGTTTGGATGATAGGAAGAGCACTTCTCGTTATGTGTTCCATCTTGGCTTAGGTGTGATTTCATGGGAATCTAAGAAGCATCCTATTGTGACACTTTCATTAGCAGAAGAAGAATATGTAGCTACAACATCAACAACATGTCAAGAAGTACGGTTAAGAAGAATATTTTATGGACTCAATAAGAAAAAACAAGGATCAACAACAATATATTATGACAACACCTCAACAATTTCACTATCCAAGAATAGTGTGTTTCATAAAAAGAGAAAGCATATTGATACTAGATATCATTTATTAGAGAACTTGTGAGGAATGGAGAAGTTCACTTGAAGCATTGTAAATCTAGTGATCAATTGGATGATATATTTATTAAGTAATTAACAAAAGATGTGTTTGAGTTTCATAGAAGAAACATGGGTCTTGTAAGCCTAGTTGAGGCATAGACCAACAAGCATATTTGAGTTGTCATGAGTCCTATCTTATTTTAGCGCTCGCAATTAAGGGGGGGTGTTAAAATATTTAATTACTCCCGCATGAAGATTTTGGATAGATTTAGAGAGTCAAGTTGAGTCAATTCGAGTTAAGTCGTATTTTGAGTAAAGTCGAATTTAGTGTGTCGTTGCATGTCAATTTATTTTAGGTGTGTCGCTAGTCGGAAAAATTCTTAATACCCCTAACCCGGTTCATTGTAATAATAATTTTTTTGTGATCAATATAAGAAAAACAACTAGTGTGTTTTGTGTGTTAAATTTTTGTTTTACCTCCTCTTCCTTTCCAGCATATCTTTACGCACACTTATATTCTTCATTGCAATTCAAGGAGGCACGTTGCAACGAGTTGTACCTTCCTTAAAAGATATGATGAAGGGTAATAAACTTTCAAGTATGACACTCATTCTTTTGAACTAAATATTTCATAGTAATTTTTGAGTGCTAGAAACTATCCTAAATCTATGCACCTCGATTATTACCTGTGGATTCTTTGAAAAAATATAACAAGAATTAAATAGTTACAAGTAACTTTTGAGTCTAGGAACCATCCTATCTCCACAAAATTCAATTATTACCTATTCATTCATTAAAAAAAAACAGCAAACAAATTAAACTAAGCAACATTATTTATGTTTATATTCTTGGATTGAATAGAGGAACATTGAATTTTCTTAAAGAGTTCAAACACTTACAGATGAGTTTTGCCAAAGTTAATGAATGTCCTTCATCACACACCGAAAATGATGTGGGATTAGTCCATATGAATTTTACTGATCCACAATTGTCATCCCAAGTCTCTCAGGTGACCTGCATCTTTATGGGGTTATTTTCGCCAAGATCGACAGGGCACTTGTCTTGTAGATTTTGAAACCCCACAAATTCAGACTAGCCTAATTAATCCAAAATTATTATGCTCCTATATTTGTCTTCTCTAATGAAATAAAAATCAATTTCTAAGAATATGTTTCTTTCCTTTTTGTCGAAATCGTCATCACTTATCTTAATCCTATTAGGGTATCAATGGGAAGTTCTATAGCGTGAAGTTTATCCAATTGACCTTTCTAATAATATTTGTGTTTCTTTCCACGGAGAAGTGCCCAAAAACACTCTCAGAGATAAAGTAAACCAATCGCAGGCTTTGAAAAACACATCTACAATATTTTGAATCCTAGCAATGGATGAGGCTGCAAGAAGGAATGTGAATAGAAGATTTGTCGAGAGTATTGATCACTAAGGCCCATTAACTGATATATTGTTGACTCTAGTATTTGTGAGCTTGTGAGGAGATTATTCTGATGAGATATAATTGAAATAAAGCTATTGGAATCGAGGATGTTAGCCACTAGAAAAAATGCATGTAAATGAGATGCATCACCCACATTTTCTAAAACCATTAGAGATGTAGGTTTTAAACATGTATAGAAACTATCTGCAAATGAATTATTAAAACATAAAATAAAAAAATAGTGAAATAATACAACATAAAACATATATACACAAATATTTTCCCCTGGATCCCAAAATTGGGACTATCAGCTTGAATTTTCATTATATTCCTTTCAATGTTACAACACATATATATACATACTGAAGCATTCATAAACCCTAGTCCAGTAACCCTGGATTAGAACATAACCATAGTTCCTTTGACCGGATATACAAAATACCATGTGAAAAAAACCATCATGCCCAAAACCATGTGCAAACTCGTGCACAAAACCATAGGTGGGCCTGCCCCCCTCTTACCCCCCGCTTCACACCTACTTCTAGTCATGGAAAGAATATAACACACACCCAAAATTTTTTGTGAAGTTAAAGAAATTCTTTGAGAATTTATATTCCTTTTTCAATGTTATTTACTTGTTGAGTACTATGAGTAAAATAGTTAAGAAGTATTCCCTATAAATAACTTAAAGTACTCGGTGCGTAATCGAGGTCGATGCCTACAAAATTTGAAGTCGAAACACGTAACTCGTCCAACTGTGGCCAACTTACAACAAAAAATATAAGTGAAACTTTATCCATTGCTTATGATGATTGAACAAATAAAATTTTACTAATCCTCTAACACATGATAGATCGTGCGTAATACCACATTGTGGCACAGGAGGGGATATTTTTCCAATGAACACCTTACAATGTAATTATGACATAAAATAAAATGAGAGAATAAAAATTACAAGAAATATTCTCTACATGGCTAAACTAATACATTATAACTTAGACCAACCACAAAAGTGATTTCTTTCTATCTGCTTTAATGACTCGACCTTGGAATGTTATTGAACTAGGATTACACCACAATGTAAATTTCTTTCTGTAGCTCAGATTAAGGTTTTAATTTTTACCTTAGAGGACTATGAATTGATGTCAAAATACATTTGAAAAACAACTAAAAGAGAGTTTGAATTATCCAAAAAATAATCCTTGAATGCAATGAAGTCTCCTTTAGAAATTATGTTTTAGGAGGTCTGAATTCCCTATTTTCTTGTATGAACCTCAGAGATCCAAGTTATGCCTTAGAGTAGTCCAAAAAAAATATGTTTAAAACCTCGTATGTATCCACAAAATTCCTCAATAAATATTTTAAATGTTACCTAGAAAAATGCATAGGAACTAATGATGTTTAACCAAATTTAAGTCTTAGAAGATGTGGCTTAGGGAGGCCAAAAATATTCCTATGCTCAATTTGCACAATTAATATAACCTTCGATCAATATTCCTATAGATATCAATGAAAATAACCTACTAATATTTGAGTCCAGGAGAAATATTTTAGTCTTGAGGGGTCTACATAAAATTTGGTTGGATCTTGTCCAAATATACCACTGAATTTTTCTCATGTTAAAAGCTTAATTAAGCCCTCAGGTTTTGCGCACTTGTTGTAGGAGTTTAACCTCATATATATGCAAAAATTCTCTTACAGTGCCTCAAATAATACATCAATATAACTCAAATAAAGGCCAAATGGTCATAAAATCTTCTCAATACCCAACAACGAAACCATAACAAAAAATAATAAAAATTAAACCAAAATCATATTTAGCCTTAGCCTTAGCCTCCTCTTAAGTTTGGAGTGACTCCACAAGCCTGAAAACAAACTCATAGATTTATTTCATATCTTATGTATGAGAGTTCATGGCTAATGAAAGGAAAAAAAAGTTTCTTTTATAGAGGTTGTGGAGGCTTCTAGTAAGGGTCCTACTTGATAAAAATGGATGGAATCCAACCTTTAAAAATTTAGGTTTGATATTTAAATTTTAATATTTTGGAGTCAAAAACCCTAATGGAAATTAGGGTTGACTTAACCTTTAATTAATAGTTAATATTTCCTTAATACAACCTTTTTTGAAACCAGTTTTTACCTCAAGAAAATATTTAATTAAGCCCTTCAATAAAATTTCTTCTTAGCCTCATGGTTTGAATAAATATTTAGAAAATTGTTGAATTTCCACAGCGTTCCGTTTTGGGGACTTCGACCATACGATCTGGGCATAAAATTATATCAGACATATATCGTTAACCATGAATAGTTATGTGACATGCCACCTATCATTGGAATCAACATGACAATGACCATCAAATGAAGATGATATTGAGCCCAAGTACCCTAATCTTCCTTGTCATTTTTGTCACTAAAAGTGGGGATTCTTATGGATATTTCTTGGCTTGACTTCAATGAAAACCAAATTTCAACAATCTCCCCCTTTTTCATTGAAGGAAACACATGTACTCCCCCTATACTATGTTTCTTACCCTGAATTCATTCCTTTGACCTTCCTCTTATGATTTATCTCCCCCTTTGATATCGATGGAAAAGGGAGACTCCCACTGATAAAATACCTTCGTATTTTTTCCTATAACATGTCTTTCTCCACCTTTTTTCTTGGTGGGATGGAATGCATATAACTGTAAACTTGGTAGAACCTCGATCTTCTATTGAATATAATGAAATGTTTGTCATGGTAGTGGCTTGGTGAAGATGTAATATATTTGTTCCTTTGTTCCAATGTTCTCTACCTTGATATTATTCTCTATAACCTTTCACGAAGAGAGTGGTATTTAGTAGGAATGTATTTTGTTTTTGAATATATGAAAAGATTTTTAGAGAGACTTATGATGCTAGTGTTTTCATATAATATCATATTGGGCTCATCAAACTTCACTTGGATATTTATCAGAATTTTCTTCATTAATATAAATTGAGTACAAAATTTTATTTCTATGATATATTCTCCCTCTATTGCGGAAAAGGAAAATAAATACTACTTCTTACATAACCATGAGATGATACAATCACCCAAATAGAAGATTTCTCCAGTAGTTATTGTATGATCATTAATATATCCTTCCCAATAATCATATGCATAAGTTTTCAAGGTCAATCCATTCCCTTTTGGATACTATAGTACAAAATTTGTTGTGTATTTAAGGTATCAAAACATCCTTTTTACTACAACAACATAGGACTTTTTTAGTGTTGTTTGGAAGTGTGCCACCTACCCAACTTTATACATCACATCTAGTGTTAAAACAATCACATACAGTAGGATTCCAATCATCAATACATAAAATATTTAGTCATATTCCTTGGACTCATCGTCCTTGCTCAAATTTTAACCAGACACCACGTGAGTGCTAATTAGTTTAGAATAATATGTTTTGAACCTATTCCATATTTTCTTGATGTACTTGGATTGAGAAATGAATATGCCAACACCTTCCTGAGATATCTGAAGTCCCAAGAAGAAGGTCAAATCGCTAAGTAAGGACATATCAAATTCACTCTACATATCATTGGAAAATTTCCTACTTAGCCTGTCGTCATCACTACCAAAGATGATGTCATCCACATATACTTCATTGAGAATCAATCTAAATTTTTCAATATTTGTGTCTAAATTTCTATCAACACTTCCTTTCTTGAAACCTTGTTTCTGTAAGTACCTGTCTAGATGTGCATACTAGGATCAAGGAGCTTGTTTGAGACCATATAAATATTTAATTAACATACCAACATTATGTTTCTTTTTTATAAGTAGAAAACCTTCAGGTTGCTCTAATTATACTTATTCTTCCAAAACTCTGTATAGAAAATTTAATTTTACGTCCATGTAGTACACCTTATTATTTCTTGTGCAAGCATAGGCACAAAACATTCTGATAGCTTTAGTCTTGGAAATAGGGGAGAAAGTATCTTCAAAATATATTCTTTCAACCTAGGAAAATCCTTTATATACCAATTTTCATTGTTCATGGTCACCTAACCATCTTCATTTAGCTTGTCCTTGAAGATCTGTTTTGTGCCAATGACATTTTTGTCCCTATGTATTGGAACCAATTCAATGTTTTATTCTTTTCAATACGATCCAATTCTTCTTCCATGGCTTTGATCCAATGCTCATCATTTCTAAATTCTTCAAACCTACTAGGCTCAAATATGGGTAAGAGTGTAATATTTCCTTGTTCTAACATGCATATTTTTTTATCTTCATCGCATTCTTATTCTTGCATTCATATCATCGATGATTTTTTCCGATGGATGATTCCTATGGTACCACTGTTTAGGATTTTGATGTGGTTCCTGCTAATTATATTATCCTTCTTCCTAGTTTACATTTGAATTTTCATAATATATATCTTATTCATTTATTCTTCCTTATTTTTCTAGCTCTACAATTTCTTGTTCCCTTGAAAATGAGCCTCCTTGCTTGGATTTTTGTCCATGAACTTTAGTGATGTTACATTGATGCTTTCATATATCTAGTTGAGTCTCAAATTATAGCATTTATATGACTTTATTTTGTGTGAGTACCCAAAAAATATTCCTTCATCTTCCTAAGAGTCAAATTTTCCATTCTTCTTGTCTTTCCTCTTTATGTGGAAATTTCTTCCAAAGATTATGAATTTCTTAACTTTTTCTCGTCTTCTCTTCCATAATTCATATCGGATCTTTTCACTATTTCTTATAAGAATTCCTCTATTTTGAATGTGCACCATTGTCTACACTTCTTGAACCGATAAGACATCCCTTAATTGGGAATAATTTAGAATTTTCCTAGCCATTTCTTCTTCCATTTTGTTTTTTCTTTTAGGGACTCCATTCTGCTATGGTGTCCTAGCTACTGCGAATTGTATTTTTATCCCTTGTTCTTCATAGAAATGTTGGAATTTTTTGGATGTAAATTCTCCTCCATTATCAGATCTTAAACGATTGACTCTCAAATTTTATTCATTCTAAACCATATCTTCTATATTCTAAAACATTCAAATGCTTCTAATTTTTTCTTCAAAAAACTTATCGTTGCCATTTTGGTCTAATCAATGATAAATAATATGAAGTATTGTTCACCTTCCAATCCTTCAGTTTTCATGGAACCATATATATTAGTATGAACCAAACATAATTTTTTTGAAGTGGAATGTTCCATGGTCTTGAATTCAACCCTTGTTCTTAGTATGAACCTTAATCGCAAGAGTACGAAAAAAGACCACTTTAGCTGTGCATAACAAACAGCCCTAACAGCAAAGATGGCTACCAATATCTTTAGATCTACAATTAGGTGACCAAAATAAATATTGCAAAAATCTAGATCTATGCATTGAAATACATTAAACAGTAAATAAAAATAAGAGTTGCTCCATGCATCCAATAGACAAGACAAGAATATGTTTAAAGAATTTTGTATTTATGGCAACTTGGAGGAGAACATAGAAGGATGTTACTATTCCTCCTCGATGGGATGGGTTATTTTAAGTCCTCAATACTTCAGATCTAAAATCCCTCTCTCTTGATGGTGTAGAAAACCTAGACAAAAAATGGAACTCAAAGGGAGCTCACAAGAAAAATGGTAGCAAAATATGACAATGATGGTGGATCAAAGTCAGACCAAAAGTATAGATCCAGAGTGATCTTTAGGAAACAAAAGCTAGTGAATGAATGGAAAAAACCTTCTATTTATAACAAAATATTGAGTTATTCTAGATATGGGTGCATAGTTAAAATATTATTAACCAAATCAAGATCTAACTTTTATGGAATATTTTATTATATTTGTTGGAGGGAAAAAGAATTTGACTTGGGTCAAATCCCTTTATTATTTTTAAGGATGTGGTTGAGTAATAATCAAATAAATAATTATTTATTTAATTATTTATAAATTATTTAGTCAAATTTAACAAAGAATATTTTTTAAATAAGGTTTAAATAATTATTCCTAGAAAATAATAAGATAAATAATGATTTATCTAATTAATTTTCTTGTTTTGGGTTAAATATGACCAGGAATATTAATTAAAATATTGTTTAACTAATTATTCCTTGAGGAAAATAAAACAAATGTAGATTTATTTAATATTTCCTCATGGGGTTTCCTATTTAGAACATAAACAACTTAATAAATGTGGTTTACTAAGTTATTTTTCATAGTGAAAGCAATTTTACTTAGGGTAAAATTGGTCTTACATGGTGTACTTTGGTCCATCTAATAGTAACATGTTATTTGACCAAAAAATGGTGTAACAGATTTCCCCTCAGCGTGCGAGCATTAGGAGCTAATCGTATGATCGAAGTACGTTGTAAGAACTCAATCACTAGACACCGAAGGGGAAGTCATAGAGAGAGAAATATAAGGTAGACCAAAGCACTAGAGTACTAGACCCTGAGGAGGTGAGACTTACAGGTGCGACAAGTCTCTTTTATGAGTGAGTACCTGTGCTATAGGTGGCAGGGGATGCATACCTATGCCCGCCAAGACAAAGTACAAAGAATAATGTGTCCAGTAAACAAGGGATTGAACTATATAGTACATGCTGGCATAAACATGAGCCAGATAAAAATATGATAATGAATCCCACATACATATTGTTCCTGGGATAACAGTCAGGACTTATAAAATAATATCTAAGTACAAGAGATACAAATACAACCCTAATGCCCCTATAAATAGAAAAGGGATCTGAAAATATGACTGATACATGCAATCAAAAAGGCGCTGTAAGTGGCCGAGGCCGACATCATCAAATATATGGAGCTGCATAAAAATTTGTAATGAAGAGGTCATTCGGGCATGTGGGGGGCTACTTGTAGGGCCAGCCCCTCATGAGGGCTGAAACATCTCGCACACACCCAAGAATCACTGGTCCAATCTGTTGCATCATTGAACCATCAAGTATACAAATATCGATCATGTTGTAAGGAGCTGGAGCTAAGAAACAATCAAGTCAAAGGGCTATAAGGAGTCCCTTTTCCTGATCTGAGGCATCGAACAAGAGTGGAAGTTGGATCTAAGGTACACTGCCCTCTAGACCTGTATTCTAGAATGAATGATCTGATGTTGATAGAAGGAGGTCCACCATAGGTGAGGCAATAAGGGGTCCTCAACTAAGCCACAAGAGAAAAATAGTAGAGTGATTGACAGACTGACACCAGGGATCATGATGAAATGAGGGGTACTAAGTAGCAGATGGATGACTTCCCTTGTTAGAGAATAAGGGGCATGGATGACCTGGCAGCGACTGATGCAATATCAAAGGGGGATAGGGGACAGTAGGAATGGAGGCCATAATGTGCGACATAAGAGAGGGACCAAGAAATGAAGGATGAAGGACTATAACGGGATACAAAGGGACTCAGGATAGACTCTATGAATGCAATTATGACTCAACTCGGATGCTCTAAACAAGGGCGACTCGATGATGCTGCCACATAGTAAAGGTCCAACGGGGACCATAAAAAAATGAGTACAAGATGGTTACTCACGATGAAAATTGACACAAGCATGGACAAGTATGGAGGCAAAGTGGTGCCCCAAGTAAAAGTGTTGCAAGTGAAGAAATTTGATTTTGAGAAGTGGTGAAGTGACCATTCTTGGACAAAATGTGTTCGGGTGAAGTATCAAATCACGAAAAACTAACAGATACCCATTTGAGGGCTCAGTGAGAGCTTTCCAATGGTATAGACGGTTTTTCAAACTGAGTTACAGTTTGTCCACAGTAGGTGAAATAAAAATTAGGGTTTTCTCTTTTAATAAGGATTTTTCCCTCCAAATTCACTCATTACAAGTGGAGTTGTGGTGAATGTAGAGAGGAGAGAAGGCCCTAAATCTTACGGTGATCGTAGCAGACAAACCGACCGTTGGAATCGAGATCTGTCAGTTGCAGGTAAGAGGCCTAACCCTTCTATTTCATTTCAGTGGATTGAAAGTTTAGTTTAGGTCCCCAAAGCTCAGGAACAGACCCCTTCTCATCTTCATGGCTGGGTCACACTTTTTGGGTAAAAAATATGACCTGGGTAGCAGGTTCTGGGCAGAAAACTACGACCTGTCCCAGGATTGGGCCTGAAAAGTGCGACCTGAAAGAGAGGGGTTTTTCTGTGCTATTGTTTGGCTAAGAACTGGGTTTTTATGTTTGTATATAGTCTTTCCTATCCGTACACTAACAGATATGATGGTTTTGTGCAGATATGGTAGAATTATGGACCAAGTGGAGAGAGAGAGACCTGGGCACACTACGGTCAGAGATCCGAGAGGATCAAGGTGTCCGCAGTGCATTGGATAGGTTTGGGGCTCTTAAGTTTGTGGAGAACCCTCTAATGAGAGCTGGAGAGCCCTTATTGGCCCGGATTGTTAGCTATTAGGATCTGGACCATGAGGTCTTTATAATGCATGGGCACCGAATCAAATTGACGGTCCAGGAGATATATTTTTTGACTGGTCTCCCACCACATGGGATAGTCAGGAATACTCAACCAGTGTTACTGCGAGGGTGGAACATCATGGAGTTTGTAGAGTGTCATTTTCGACTAGTTTTCCAAGTGAAGGGGACGCGTATACCCATAAAGGACCTAGAGAGGTTAGATACATGTGCTGTGATCGCAGTGGTGTTGCGGATCCTGGGCAATCAGGCACTCCACCACATCACTAGAGGGCAGATTATGCTTGTGGAGAGTATGTTGAGTGGGACGTACTATAGGTGGGCCCAGATGATGTTATCGTCGTTGAAACGATAGTTGTCTCTATGCAAGCAGCAAGTGAACCATGACTATGCATATGTAACAATATTGTGCTCGCTCTTCTTTGAGAAGATCCCAACACTTCGAGCTCATATACAGCTCCAGGATGGGGGCCTGAGGGAGCCCAGGATGCACTGGTGGGGGAGACTACTATGCAGAGGAGGAGGTGGGGCAGTCGGACGGGTGTTCCAACTCGATTTATTTTCTCATTGGGATCAGATGCCATTGTACATAGATGACTATCCCTATAGTGGGATGAGTTATCGTGGGGACCTGGACTTGCCACTGCCGCCTAGTCAAGTATGGGGGCCCGATGGTAAGTGAAAAATTGCTAATATTTTATGTGCATTGTAAAGTTTCAGAATATTGTATATGGTACTGATTCTTTCACTTTTGGTATGCAGATACAGCACCGGTAAAATTGGCTGGGTATATGGGATGACCTGCAGTACTATCAGGAGCTGCAGAACCTAGTGTATCAAGAGCGCCGCAAAATGAGGATGCAACAACCCTCCTGGAGGACATCCGTCATAGATGTGAGAGGATTCTGACTGGTGTTTCAGAGTGCAGCTGGCAAGACTTGGATGACTAGTACATAGAGCCATGTATTGGTCTACCCTCGAAGTGGCGAGGGGTCATGCGGCGCATGGTGATGGCCAAACAGGGGATGCGCGATCTGCGAGCTGTAGGAGTAGAGCCATTGGCTTGGGATCCTCCAGATAGTGATTAGGTGTAGGGGTAGGTGGTGCCCCCAGTTTTGAGTTTTTGTAACATGTTATGGGCATGTCATATGTATCAGAGTTAATGGACTCTAAAACATTTTATGCGACACATATTATGGATATCCATCATTTTGATGGTTTTATGTTATATTATTGTCTTGTATTAAATATGTGTGCTAAATTCCAATCTATAATATTTTTTGCAATGCTATCTACATAGAGATTTTGTGCTCTAGGTACATGACTGAATGTAATGATTTCAAATTCACACATCAAAAGCTTCACTCGTAAATATCTTCTAAAAATGATAGCACACGATAGACACCATTCAATTGCATGACAAGAAGCAAGGAATCTAAATGAACATGAAGGTGGAGGATGTGATGTAAAAGGTCATCGGATAATAAACCTCGCACTGCATCATATTCGGCCTAATTATTGGTAGCAGTACCAATGCATACACCGTTCGAGAGAAAAAGCGAATGCAATAGGATAAAGATGGCCCAACCTGCCAAGGCTAGATTCCGAGAGTATCGACTTGCACCATTGGCATAACTGATATAAGGTGTTTACGGGAGGTCCATCTGAAAAGTACCACAAGACAACAAATGGGAGGATGATGAAGAATGTTGGCAACCTGAGCGCATAGTAGAAATAAAAAAAACACTACTAGAGAAAGTGATCTGGGTAGGATATCTACTACCCACACACCGACGAGAAGGTGGTGTGTGGGAGATACCCGAGGTGTAGCTTGGGCTCAGGCCACGAAATTCACCATAGACACAGATGGTGCCATCCTGCTTATGGGTGGGAAATATGAGGTCAGGGGTGGACAAGGCTTCTATGATGTCATCATCTCAATAGAAGATGGAATGACTGGAGGAAGGGAGACCACATGACGTGGCAAAGCTACCTCACTCATCATCATGAGAAGAAAGGTTCACATGTGCATCATCACGGGGGATGATGGAAGAACAAGCAGATAAAGGATCTACCGATGTTGAGCTTAGGGTGATCACTGAAGGGAGGTTGAGCCAAACAACAAGGGAAGATTCAGAGGGAGCTTCCACCGAGGGTCTAATAGATTATGATAAGTAGAGGATGGTGGCTGTAGGCTCTGTCATCTCGACATCAGGAGGGGGAATGTCAATGGGAGCGGGTAAATCCTTAGGCTAGCCCAAAGCATACTGCACAAGAATGGGAGAGGCAGTCTGGTTTTGTTCAATCTTGTATTCCTGGACTACCTCCAAAGAGGTGCGGTAATGCATAACGCGGGGAAAATGGTGAGAATAATGGCCATGGAGATCACATAAAGCACAACATTTATTGGTTTGAATAGTCTTAGGGTTCTTGGATACAGTCAAGGAAGAAACAGAGGCTTCAGGTATCGTAGACTCAGGGAACGATATGGGGCAACTCAAGATAGGTTTGGGTGGCATGACCGAGGACATCACATAAATCATAGGGCTTTGGAGGCAGACAAGGATTAGGGTCAGTTGGGGCAGCCTTTTCTTTTGATGCCCTCTTGCAAGCTTTTCCCTTCTTACCCAAAGCTTTCACAACAGGAGAAGGTTCCTGTTGAGGTGGAAGAGGAACTATAGCAGTGGGAGATGTCATGGGGACCGGTTGAACCAGGGTCAAAGCAAGATAAGGTTTGGGTTGACCAGGCAGGGTAGCAGCTGGGGGATCACGTACCAGACAGGAATTCCCAGGGTCAGGTTAGGAAGAGATAAGGTAGCCATGACAGGTACTGAGTACACTCCAGGAGGGGGAGCTAGGAACGGTATCTGACCAGAGGGGTAATGGCTAGGCGAGACAGCTCCAAGATGGTTGAGGCCTAGAGGAACCATTCCAAGAGGGTAAAGAGGCTCATGGATACCAGTTTCAGGTGAAGGGCTAGGAGGAGCGGGTCCAGAAGGCTGAATTGAAGGGCTAGGAGTAGGTTGTAGAGGGCGAGACTACTGACTAGCCAAAGTAGGTCGCTTGAGGGAAGCTCAAGATGATTGCATCGTGTAAACATTCGATGATATGGGATCACAGACAGGAGGAGGAAGACCAGGGAATGTACCAAGAAAAGAGGAGTCTTTGTAGACTTCGGGTGAGACACTAGTCAAAGGATCGATAGTTTGCTTATTTTCCACCGAAGAGATGATGGACTCAAGGGAGGTCTGAGACATCGGTTCGTAATATTTCAACTGGTCAATGGTGACTATATTTCCATTATGGGGAAAGGAAATCTTACGATGGACCACAGATGGGACAGTAGACATCGCATAGGTGTAGCTACGACCCAATAGAATGTTGTAATCTAAGGAGGCATCAATGAATTCTATGTCAATGCAAACAGTCATGCCCGCAAGAGTAATATGACAATTGTGGAACATGCCAATGGGCTGGGAGGCATGGCCCTCCCACACTCGAAGAGTGATCGTGGAAGGAGCCAAATCAGGCGATCCGAGTTTCTTCCAAACTGAAGTGGACATCACACATGTGGATGCCCCCTCATCAATGAGACAACAGGAAACGTTGGCGTTCCAGATCTTGACTGTGATTTGGAAGGCAATGGAAGCAGGAAGAGGAGGATGTTCTGACCGATCAACATCAAAGATGATCAAACGATCATCTGAAGGATCTACAACACCCATGTCATATAGGAGATATTTTCGTTGTGAAGGGCATGACTGGAGGAGTTCCAGTGTTGAGATGACAGCAAGAGATTGCGCCAAATAATCTACTATACTATAGGAATGGGCAGCTTTTCCAGAAGCAAAATTTCGGTGGAGTGGTCCCTTAGGGATCTTGGTATGAACCTCTGCCTTAGGCTGAGGGATCGGCAAAGGACCATTAGCTGTCGAAAGAGGCTTTGTAGAACCTAAAGAATGGATCTTGGGGGCAGACGTAGCAGGAGGCTTGTTGCACTGACGAGACCGAGTCTGAAGGTTGAGGTCTACAGTTATAGGTTAGTCAGACTTCATCATGATAATCTTGTAATTGGAGGTACTAGGTGGAGGAGGTTGAGTGGACGCCTGACCTTCAGGTGGTTGGGTAGCCACAAATGTTTGCTGAGAGAAATGATTAGTAAACACAGTCGGTTGACTAGGCGCAGGATTAGGAGGGACGGAAGGGGAGGCTTGCTGTCCTTCCAATATTTCTTGATACTCCCACATTTGCCACATCTGTGGTAAAAGAGGAAAATCGTACGTGTAATGACCATAAACACCACAATATGAACAAGGCTTATTCGTGCGAACATGCCTGTCTTTCTTGGGCTCAGTGCCCTATTGCTGGTTAGTAGTGTTAGGTGCATTAGTTTTAGGATTAGGTCTAGGATTACTAGGGGCAGATTTATTTTGAGTGCCTTTCCTCTTCTTTTTAGAAGGAGGAGGATTAGTCATTCCCTTTTGTGCATAGACCTACCCTTGAGGGGGTGGTGGCTATTGTTGCAGGGATTGAGAAGGCAAGGGAGGCGGAGGTGCTAATGTTAGAGGAGCTGGAGCACCAGGATGTAGATACGAATAATAATGAGGTTGGGTAACAATGTGGTAAATGGGAGGTTGGGAAAAAGGAGGAGGCATGTCGTATCCTAGATACATGCTACCGAGAGGGGGAAAGTTGCTGGAGGTGTTGGCCCCTCATTGAGGAAAACCATAGCCCATGGGAGGCTGAGCATATGGATGGGAAAGAGCTCCAATGATACCATTAGTAGCATGAGATGCCCCCGATGCATTGGCACCACCAGGTCTAGGAATATCAGGTAGAACGGTATAAACATAACCCGAATGAGCATAGATCAGGTCATATTTTAAGGCAATCTAGAGAGCAGCTTCTTCGGTTTGTGGGAAATGCGATGCGACATCTTTGCCAATAGTAGGCAAAAGATATCTAAGGAACCAGTCCATGTAGACATGGTCGTCGAAGGTAGGGGTTCGACATAGGCTCTATCTTCTCCTCCATTCCTAGACATGATCGAATAGGTGGGTCATGGATGATTGACGGAAAGAAGTCAAAAGTTTGGTACCAGTGTCATAATGAAGGGGAAGCTGGAAATAAGACAAAAAATTCTGGGCAAGAGTCGCAAAGGTGGTATGATAGGATGAGGCCTGATCAACATACCACTTAGAAGCTTCACCAGTAAGCGTACGTTGGAACAACCGAAGACGGACAGTCATCGGTAATGGACTTAGACAAACACCACATGTGGAAATATTGAACATGATTTGTAAGACCTTCTCCAGCAAGACCTTCAAACTTGGGGATGTCGGAAGGGAGCTTGGTTGGCATAGTAGGCCAACCAACATCATGGATTATAGGTCCATTGATCGACTGGTTAAATTCACAAAGACTGAGGCCTTCCATATAGGGGAGCAAGGGAGTAGCCGAGGTAGTTCTTGTTGTGGTCCCACTAGTAGTATTCCCAGCATTAGGGCCGGGGCTACCACCAGCGTTAGGTCCTGAACCAAACATGGTGAAGGTGACAGGGGGAGAGCCGAGGGTGGAACCATAAGGGGAACCCAATGAACCAGAAGAGGAGTCGGAGTGTGGACTCAGTGGAGGACTAACTCGAATCCTATGCAGAGGAGTAAGTGTTCCTACTAGAAACTTAGGATGAAGGCCAAGAAGTCTCTGGGATAAACACCTTGGTGGCACAATGATGATGGCACAAAGGGAAGAGATACCAACAAGGGCAAGGAGGTGCAGGACCAACTGATTACAATGTTGAGACAAGGGCATAGAGGTGAAGGATCAATTGATTACAATGTTTTAATTTCTTTGCTTGGTGGTGTTAACCAAGATCTTCTTTGCTTAGGGTGTGTGTGTTAATTGTGTAAATTTTAATTTTTAAACCCAGACGTTTGTAGAGAAAAAGAAAAAGTGTGTTTTATAAATGTAAATAAACCTGCAGATAACAGTATATGAAACTGAAGTAATATAAAATAAACAGCTAATTATGCATTGATCTAAACCCAAGGAGGCGGGCCTCTCAACAACTAGTCTGTAGGTGGGAAAAAATCTAGTCAAAACACACCAAAATAGCCAGTAGATCTAAATTTAGGAGGGAAAATGTTCTAAAGGTCAAATCTGCTGGAAATAGGTGTAGAAAAAACAACAAAAATTTAGAGGAAAGATCGTTGTAAATGAGGTGGCGAAAGGTTATATCCTACAGGGAAGCAGAGGGGACCCTAGAGGAAAACCCAAAAAAAACTAAATGAGGTGTTTTGGATGGATAAATAACCAATATGAAGTGGATGTAAAGGTAAGATATCAGATCTTAAAAATGACTGAACACACTGAAATTTCAGACAACCTGCAACAGCTAAAACTCTTCCACAAAAGGTGGAGGGTACTGAAGCCCTAGGGGGCTAGGTTCCCACTTTTTTGAGTAAAATAGAACAAGTATAGGTCAAAAATAGGCAGATATGGAGGTCAAACAACCCTGAACAGAGGCTCAGACAAACCCAGAAAACTTTCAGAAAAACTCCCGCAAAAAGTGTAGGTCACAGTTTTTGGCCTAATTTCTGCAGAGGTCGCAGGCTCTCACCTGTTTTCTACGCCCTGGAGGTTCAGGTTATAGATTTTGGCCCAAAAAGTGCCACCTGCACTTCCTACACTCTCAGGAGAAGGTTTCAAAAGAATGTGTCATCTCAACTGCGGTCGATGCCGATCACCTGCACAATAGGTCCGAAAACACACAGAAGTTAGATTTTTTAATGTTTTAGGGTTTTATAGGTTAAAACAACATCAAGAAAAGAAAAACAAAAAGCTGAAGAGAAACGCGTAGTCTAAAGAAGCAGCGAAATGGCTCAGAATCCGACAATGATTTTGAAAAAATCCAGCAAATATTTGCCCATAATCTTGTTTACAGTTGTTAAACGTTAGTATTTTGAGTGCCCTAAGGGTTTTCGATATTACTGAATCCATTTCCACTATCAAAAATGGATTCCAAACTCTCCAACTACCTCATTTTTTGAATTTTAGTTTACCGAATTCTAGCAAAAAACTGCCGTCCAGGCTATTCCACATGCTGGGTAGACAACTTCGAAGAGAAATCCTAGGGTTTGAAGTAGTTGGATATGCAGGGATCTGAAAAATGATAGCGGTCGTAATCGTAAACCTGTGTGTAGTCGCCAGTTGTTAGTATGAATCTTAATCACAAGAGTATGAAAAAATACCACTTTAGCTGTGCATAACAAACAACCCTAATAGCAAAGATGGCTGCCAATATCTTTAGATCTGCAATTAGGTGACCAAGATAAATGTTGCAAAAATATAGATCTATGCATTAAAAGACATTAAGTAGTAAATAAAAACAAGAGTTTCTCCAAGCATCCAATAGACAAGACAAGAATATGTTTAAAGAATTTTGTATTTATGGTACCTGGGAGGAGAACATAGAAGGATGTTACCAGTCCTCCTCAATGGGATGGGTTCTTGTAAATCCTCAGCGCTTCAGATATTAAATCCCTCTCTCTTGATGGTGTAGAAAACTCAGACAAAAAATGGAACTCAAAGGGAGCTCACAAGAAAAATGGTAGCAAAATATGACAATGATGGTGGATCAAAGTCAGACCAAAAGTATAGATCCAGAGTGATCTTTAGGAAACAAAAGGTAGTGAATGAATGGAAAAAACTTTCTATTTATAACAAAATATTGAGTTAGTCTAGATATTGGTGCATAGTTAAAATATTATGAACCAAATCAAGATCCAACTTTTATGGAATATTTTATTATATTTGTTGGAGGAAAAAAGGATTTGACTTGAGTCAAATCCCTTTATTTGTAAATAATAAATAAATAAATGATTTATTTAGTATTTTTTAGGATGTGGTTGAGTAATAATCAAATAAATAATGATTTATTTAATTATTTATAAATGATTTAGTCAAATTTAAAAAGGAATATTATTTAAATAAGGTTTAAATAATTATTCCTAGAAAATAATAAGATAAATAATGATTTATCTAATTAATTTTCTTGTTTTGGGTTAAATATGAACAGGAATATTAATTAAACTATTGTTTAACTAATTATACCTTGATGAAAATCAAACAAATGTAGATTTATTTAATATTTCCTCATGGGGTTTCCTGTTTAGACCATAAACAACTTAATAAATGTGGCTTGCCAAGCTATTTTCCATAGTGAAAGCAATTTTACTTAGGGTAAGATTGGTCTTACATGGTGTACTTTGGTCCATCTAATAGTAACAGGTTAGATGACCAAAAAATGGTGTAACACTTGTATTTTTTCCATGGATTAAGCTTTTACACATGTACTTGTTGGTTTTGAAGTTTTTGACATTTACCTTACAACTTCCTTTTATTGATTTTGACAAGGTTATCAAATTTTATGTTTCCCATCCCTCTATGCCAAATCCAACTTTCATCCTCTTTAGCTAAAAAAAAATCCTTATTTCTCAATCTCATCTAGAGTGTTTTTATCATTTTGGGTCCTTGTTGAAGTCACATCTATTCTACCTGATTTTTCCCTTCTTATTTCACATTTCCTTGAGTCACAAAGCAGTGTGTGTCCTTGATCAGACATTTGAATGACACTTACTGGGTTATGGTTCATATTTTCAATGAGAAAAACATATTCTAACATGTCATTCTTGTTTCCAAGATTAATTTTACCCTTTTATATGACTTTAGTAGAGCCATTATTTCCAAATGAGATTGTTCCATCTTTTTCTTCCTACAAAGATACAATTTTTTTTAATCATTTGTCATATGTGTTGAGCACTCATTTTCTTAATACAATATGGTTTTTTTTTTCTTTGATCTTTAAATGAAATCACACAACATTGATCCTTCTTCTTGTAGACTCTTAAATGTTGTTTTGGAGGAACATTCATTCATGCTTTGTCTCCCTTAGAGTTTTCAACCTGCAATATTTTGCTAATTTTTTTTTTTTTTTTTGCATTCATAGCACCCTACTTGATTAATTAGGGATCCAAATATGTTATATTTTCATTTATACCTTTCCTGACATTTTCTAGGATAATCATTCCCAAAGTAACTTCCATTATTTCATTTGTTCTTAGCATAAGCTTTATAATCCATAATGGTGTGCCCAAAATTATTGCAAGAATAAAACACCAAAGAAAATATATTGATACCTAAGAGTGGGGGATCTTCTATGTGATGTAGATTCCTAGAGACCTTCCTCTTGGGATTTCATTATTGTAGGTGTTTGATTTCACATCTTTGGATATTGAACCTTCTCTTTTGCAAGTATCATTTCTTCTTTCTTGACAGGGTCTCTAATGACATTTGCATAAGTTTTTCATTTGACTTATTTTTATGTCATCCTATAGCTTGAACCTTTGATGAATGTGGGATTGTATCCTAATCCTATCTGATCATTGAATGATATTTTTCTGCTGATAATTTCATCCAATATTTTTATGCCATTCACAAGGTTCTATTGGATATTCGTTTTCTACGCTTCCTTTCATAGAGAAATTATGCTTTCTTCCAAATCCTCCTTTTTATTAATACTTTCTTCCAAATCCCTTTTCGGTGATTCTTCAATATTTCTAGCCTCTTCTAATTGTACTTTAATATTAATAATAATATCCTCTGACTCTCCATACTTCTAATTGAGACTTTTTGCATGTTCCTTTAGTTCACTTAACTAAACTTCCAATTCCTTTACATTCCTTATTTCTACGTTGAGGTCCTTTAAGGAATCCTAATTTATCTTTCAAGTTCTATGTCACCTTCTTATTCATTCTCTTGGGAGATTCCTTTTGGTTATTCCTTGTCATGGAAAATACTCTTCCTTTTCCATTTTCACTATCACTATCATTTTATTCGTTGAATGAAGAGATATATTCTTTTGAATAGATACTTGTATTGAAGTCATTGGTCTTGAATTAGACCCTTCTGTTTCAGGGAAAAACACCCTAGAGGTTTTTTGGGTCAAAACCTCCATAGATCAGGGCATGTTATTAAGAAGGACTAACACACAACCATACTTAAATGCTAAAAACTAGATAACAACGATATTAAAACTCACCCGTAGTCCTACGTTCGGTGTAGATCCCACGGGGTCCAAACCCCCAGCAACCCTTCTTCCTCTTCAATCTGGAAAACAAGAAAGAACATGCACGGAAATCTAGTTGTACAGCATATAATTACCCTAAATGTTAGTGTAATCCACGTGAAACATTATATAAACCATAATAAATGCTTAATAATCAATCTTTTCACATATGCAAATAGATACTAACACATAAGTTCAGGAACAAGATGGTTCTTCATTATCAAGAGATCACCTGAATCCTTCCATGATCTTCGAAACAGACCGTCGTCTGGATTCGTCCCGCCCTTGCCTCGCTAAGATACTTTCAAGACTTGTGCACTCGAGATGGAATATAAATGGATGAACATCTCCAGGAAACAAGGGTTTCCTGTATAAATCTGGGAAAGTGCAGGAGGCACGGGAATTCAGACTTGAATTGGGATTCCAACAGAGTATAATATCTATAAAAATTTTCTCTCCCTTAGGCCATGCACATGAGGGGCTTTTATACTCCCTCAAAGTAGTTTCAATCAGTTGGAAATAGTTGGCCACGTGCTGGGGTGGTTGAACTACTGGAGTAACCATCAACCCAACCCGAAAATAGGGAATTTTTATATATTTTTTAATGATTTTAATGGCATACGCGGAAAAGTACATGTGGACTTGCGTATACACGTGGAAAAGTCTGGGCATAACTGCGTATGGGATTTTTAACACTTTTTTTTAATGAATTTGTTCAAGTCTGTGGGAATGGGTGCCCAAGGCCATAGAGACAATCATGAATCACATGAGGGTGAAAAATGATTCTATAACATATGCCCCCTAATATATGAGGTCAGAAGGGGTACATGATGGCCGAAATGTATTATGCACATAGAAAGAAATTCGCAAGGACAAGGGAGGACTTCACCAGATTTCAGCCTGCCAAAAACCAATGAAAGAAAACAGAGAGTCAACTCATGCTGAGGCGGGCATACCCATGCTCAGTCAAAAATACATCATATCGAAAGTACAGAATAGATCCAAAATGTATACAAGTATAGCTGAACTGAAAGTACACAATGAATCATCTGAGCATGGCCCAAAAGTACAAGTCTGAATCAATGTCCAAGTATCACATATAGAAAGCTGATCAATGATGCTGAAACTGGATGTCTGATCATATAAGTAACTGAATCTCCAAGTACCAAATCATAAGAGGTGGAACACATGGTACAATCACGCAACTCGGGAGCCAACATATAGGATGCTGCTGTACTGACACTGCAACATATAAGGGTGGACGGCATCACTGGCAGAAACTGAATGGACTGTCAAAAGTGAACCGAAAGATGTTGATGCAACCCAAGGTCTTCATCGATCACTATGGCACAATTCTACACAATGGGAATAAATGAGCTGAAGTCGACCATGTGAGAAATCGTTGGATTACCGGTCAATAATGTATACCGTTAACCAACGCGAGACAACCCACCAATAATGAAAATGAGTGTCAAGGTGCCCCAGTACAATCTAACAAGTGCGAATGAATGAGTTGAAGTCGAACACTTGAAATAATCTACCGATCAGGAGGCAATGATGAGTCCCCACTGTCGATAGCGAAGAGTCTGCCACTGATGACTGCAAACCCTAAGGTACTGACAAAAAGACTCTAGACCTTATTCCCAGAGCAATGAGTCAGAGTCGATGGGAAAAGATCTGCTGGAAGGAAGGCATTAAGGCATCCCACATCATTCCAGTGCGAGTGTAACCCGCAGGCCAAGATTTGGAAGGAATCGGACGAAGTAGAGTGATGGAACCAAAACCGAAGTACGTTTCCGACATGCACAAGATGAAGCTAGCGCACGGAAGAAACCATCTGAACCAACCAATAATGAAAGCTGACACAGAGGCGAGAAATCCACCGATAGGGTCAAATGGAAATCAAGGTACTGCACGAATCCCAAGTGTGATAATGTGTGCTGACGTCGAACACGGGGGAAACCACTCAGTCAAAGACCCATGATGATGATCAAATGCTGAGCACGAGGTCACCTATCAATGATGGAAATAGGCCCAAGGTGCGGCTCTAGGTTTGCTCTCAGAGCAATGTGTCGTAGTCGATAAGAGACAAACCCGCCGTCAAGAAGTCAATGGGGACCTTCTCAAACCAGCACGAGCAGAAGACCAAAACATCTGATGTGATAGAACATGATACTGACAAGACCGGGAAGGCCGACTGAATAATGAGTCAAGAGACACCGCAGAATGGCCGACTCAGGTTAGACTTCCCTTGAACAAAAGCACGACTCGTGATGACCATGGTAGTAAAAAGTGACACTGTATAAGTCTGTTATGCAGGAGGCAAAACAAACTCTCCATATGATTGGAAGAGATAACCAACCGGGGGAGAACTGACAAGTGAAACATGGTAAAGGCTGAACCTAGGTCAAAAACTAAAACCATCCCAAATGTAGGAAATATATGTAAGTATATGTTCTTTGTTCAAGGGCGACAAACTGACTCTGTACTGCCATCAAAACAACGAAGATACATCTCGTTCCTGCTCTTTTTGTTATATTTTATTTTTTTTGTCTTTTTCATATAATAAGCCTGAAAAAGAATAAAAGAATGCTATGGTACAATGGATAGAACGAGTATCAAAGAATCAGATGCACTAGTTCCTGGGATTGGAACAATCCTATGCTCAATGCAAGGTGGCGGAAACTGGTAAGCGATACTCAGAGGAATGTTCCATCCATGGGTAAAAGGGTGTCAAGTCGCGATAGCCAAGTGCATGCAATGGTTAACTTGTACAGATAGACAAGGTCAAAATTTGGCTTAAACATTGAGTCCAAATGAAGCCGACTAAAGGCCAGGATAAACAAGTAGCCAATATGCAATGCAGTAATAAAACTCAACAACACCAGGGAGCCTCTAGGGTAATAGCCAGAAAAATGATAGTGGAGAAGAAGAAGAATGAAGCTTCAACACATAAGTCATGGCAGGACTAAAGAGGACTGCCGAGCCTACATAAAACGCAGCATGGGCAACAAGTGATAGCGAGGAACTAACTAGGAAGCCCATGTAAAGGAAGGCTCTACCACCAAGTCATGATTACATAATCGGCGAGTGAAATGGGTGAAATAATCATGACCTGATGGGATTGACCCTATGGCAAGTGATCAAAATGGAGGCTAGTATGCAAAATGCAACGGAAAGTGGATTCCCTAACCTATATGCTAGTGAAGATCATATACCTGCCATGACGGGTCAGCAGTCATGGATCAAAAACCGGAAAAAATCTCGAATTCGTCAAAATGTACTTGAAAATATACCAATCTGGGCACTTCCAAGCATCCAGGTTATGCAGCTTAAGATAGATTGAAAAAATAAGCATAACAAATTTTTGCAAAAAAATTTCAATTTTGGGCATAAATACACAAGTTACCTCATATTTGGTTCATTGTTACATTGCTGATTTGGGAAAAAGTGCTCTGGAGAAAAAGCCTCTTTCGTCAAAATAGGAGCAACCGACAGTCAAACTTCACCGAATTTGTTAGGTAAGCTCTTAATTCATCCTTGTTATTCATTTTTTCCGTTCATAAGTTAAAAATTAGGGATTTTCACCATAGAATTATTTGTTTAAAATCACGGGTTTGCGCATACACGGGTTTATAATGACCAAGTCGTGTATACACGCGACTGTGCACAAAGAAAGTCGCGTATGCGCAACCCAAAATGAAAAAACGCGTAGCTAATGAACGAATTATTGAATTTTTGCAGGATGACTATATCTTGGAGAGAGCGTGAACACAGTGCCATAGACAATGAAGTCATGCAGGATCAAGCATCACTAAATATTCTCCGAAATTGTGGATTGCTCAAGTTTTTCAAAATGCCAAATATGAAGAGTAATGTCTGGTTGCTGGAAATGCTTGTGAACTATTGGGAATCGGAAGAAGAATTCTTCATAATAGATCAAATCCTCATACACATCGAAGTGGAAGATATCTATTTTATTACTGGACTCTCCCGGAGGGGGGAGCCAGTAGATTTGCATGGTAAGCCTTTGGGAGGGCTAACCGTGGAAGATTACGTCCACATCTACTGCGTAGAGGGTTCCAAGAAAGTTGGAACTGAAATCGCTATCAAAGATTTAAGAGACTTGCACATGAAAATCCTCCTTTTTACCATTGGCAGGGTAGCGGGATTTGCTTCCCTACACTAGGCATCCAGGACTCAAATGAGTATAGCAGTGGAATGCTTAACTCGTTTATATGATTGGTGCACAGCTCTACTGATGAATATGAAGCAACAATTGACTTCTATCCGAAAAATGAAGACAAAACATTTTGGATATGGTACAATATTGATGACATTCTTCTTCGAGAAGATTCCTGGGCTAAGACCCAAAGTGATCTCTTCTATCAGCAGCCTTAGAGATCCAAGAATTGCCCGATGGGCTGACATGATGAAGAGATTGGGGGGAAGTGAAGTTCCCTAAACCACTTGGGATGATGAGTTCTTCCTTTGGTGGGGAGAACAAATCGTCGCTGTGGAAGACTATCCCTATGCTGGGATGGATTTCCGAGGCGATCCAGACCTTGTCCTTCCACTAGGCGCGGTATGGGGTACAGTCGGTAAGTTTGCAAATTTTTGACTTATATAATTTTTTTGGATTTTTTCAATATATGTAAAAAAATGGAAAACAAACATGTTTTTGATTGGATTCAAAATGACTTACAATTTTAAAATGATCATGATACAAATATTGGACCAGTTCGACCTGAGGGTTACCCGCGACATAAGCGTCGCAGAGGTGAGGCGGATACAGTAGATCCATACAGGACCCTCCAGGATGTACAGAAGAAATTGGAGGGGTTAACCCGCCAAGTACCTATGGCTGCAGTGGAAGATCTGCCTGAAGACATCCAGAGACGGGTGATAGGACTACCCCGTGACTGGGTACGGTTATTCCGCCGAGTTTCCACCGCGATCTTGTTCTATAGGAACACAAATTCTGGGCAAGGACCACAGGAATAGATAGATATGATATATCAGATGACTGTATATTTTTTGAGACTGAACATGATCGGGCATAAGCCCAAATTTTGTATAACTTATGGATCCAAATTTTGTATAGTTTTTTGAACACTCTGATGATATATATACAGCGATTATTTGATGTGATGTAACAAATGTAAAAAATATATGATGCTTTTGATGATTAAATTTTATTGTATGGAATGATTAATATGCCAATCAATTTCTTGATTAGCTAATGAGTCTGCCATCCAATTGTCAGCTCGAGGAATATGAATGAAACTTAAAAATTGAAATCATCTTTGTAACAAACGTACCCTCAAGAACAACCGGAGTAAAAATGGATCTCGAACCCGATAAGTATTTTTCAACTGCGACACCACCAGCTGGGAGTCCAAGAAAACTACCAACGAATCAACACCCAAAGATATTGCCTCCGAGAGTAGATAAACAACTGCAGTGTATTCTGCTATATTATTGGAAGCAGGACCAATGCAGACTCCTCTTGATACTAACAGCTGATTGGATGGATGATGAAGCACCCAAGACGCGGAAGCCAAGTTCTGGGTGTGTCTACTAGCACCATCGGCGAAACCAAAATGACTCATGACATCCGACACAACCTGCCAAAGCAGATCAAAAAAATCACCATCCCATCAAAAAAATTGAAAAACCAGATATGTACAAAGTAAAACTACTATATACAAAAGCAAAATGTTAGGCCGAAGCCTAGGCATAATACTTTTTCAAATAGAGCCCATTTCTGGGCTCCGGCAACTCGTTCCCTTCAAAATCAACCAAGGTATATGCTCCTTTCTTAAGGACTTTTTTAACGATAAAGGGGCCATACCACATAGACTTAAACTTTCCTGCCCCCAGGGCATCTTTTTCTTGGGCATAGACCAACACAAGGTCACCTTTCGAAAAAACCCTAGGTTTGATCGCCTTATCGTACTGAACTTTAACTCGGTTTTTATGTGCTTCATTCATCGTGGCGGCATCTTGACGTTGCTCATCAAGATCTTCCAGATGAAGGAGACGTTCTTCAAGACTAGAAGTGTCAGGAAGAAGTTCAACAGCTAACTTAAGAGAAGGAATCTCACATTCAATGGGAAATACGGATTCCAACCCGTGAACTAGCTGAAACGGAGTAAAGCCAGTTGCAGTTTTCACTGACATCCTGTATGCCCAAAGTGCAGGATATAGCATAATATTCCAGTTGGATTGAGCTTTATTGATTGTCCTTTGAAGAATTGTCTTCAAGGATTTATTCACGGCTTCCACTTGCCCATTGGCTTGAGGATAATACGGAAATGAATGCTCCTGCCGGAAACTTAATTTTACAGCCAACTCAGCCATCATGCTATTCTGAAAATGACTGCCATGATCAGCGAAAATCTCTCTAGGAATACCAAAACGAGCAATAACCTGGTTGAAAAGAAAAAGAGCTGCAGTCTCACCATCATTCCCAAAAGTAGGCATAGCCTCGACCCACTTAGTAAAGTAGTCTACTACTACAATAATGTACTTGTGACCTTTAGCCGAAGGAGGGTTACAAGTATTATAATCAATACCCCACTTTGTAAAGGGACTGACAGTAATGACTGGAAAAAGAAGAGCTGGATGAGAGCGCATTTTTCGAGTATAAACTTGACACGGATGACACGTTTTGACCGACTCCATACAATATTTGAAAATCGAAGGCCAAAAGTACCCAGCACGCAAGATCTTTTGGGCTGTAGCAAGCCCAGATAAATGAACACCACAAGCTCCACTGTGAGAATCATTCAGCACAGCCTCAGCTTCTTCGAGAGTTAAGCAACGTCTCAGGATTGAATCAACCCCTCGACAGTATAAAGCATCACCAATTCTTAGCTAAGTGACGCAAATTACGATGCTCATCTTTCGAAAAAGTAGAGGGAAACTTCGCAGTCTGAAGATACACAATGATATCTCCATACCAAGGATCATGTGGAGAGATAAGAAACAAATGTTCATCCAGGAAGGATCATCATAGACTATCTCATCCCCACAGGGAAACTTGGAGATCAATTCTGTGAAAACCAATGATTTCTTGGACTTGGAAGACATAAACTCAAGATCAAATTCCTGCAAAATCACAATCCATCTATTGTATTTGCCCCCAATCACTCGCCTACTGAGGACAAACTGAAATGGATTGGCTGCTGCCAAAACATAAGTTTTTCGTAGAAGAATGTAATGCCGGAGTCGCTACACATCATGAACAGCTGCTAAAGCCAACTTTTCTATCGAAGTATACCGGAGTTCAGGACCTACCAATCCTCGACTAAGATAGTATATAACATGCTCAACAATAGCATCATCCTCCTGAACCAGAACCATACCAATGGTAGATTCTGCTGCTGCAAGATACAAAAGGAAATCCCTGCTATAATCAGGTGGACTCAATAAAAGAGCAGAGGTCAATGCATTTTTCAAAGTATCGAATGAGCGTTGAGCGAAATCATCCCAAAAAAATGGAATTCCCTTCTTCAACAATCTCATAAATCCCTTGGTAACTTCAGCATAATTTACGATAAATCTCTGAAGAAAATTAGCCTTTCCTTGTAGACTTTGAAGTTGACGAATAGAGGACGGGGGAGGCAACCGAAGTATTGCCTCAACCTTGAAGGGATCTACCCTAATCCCTTCCCTAGACACAATGAATCCCAATAACCGGCCGGATGTAACCACGAAAACGCACTTGTTCGGATTCAATCTAATCTTATAGAAACGACATCTTTCAAATATTTGCCGGAGGTGAGCAGGATGATCCATCCTCTTTCGAGAATGAGCAGCTAAATCATCCAAATACGCCTCGATAATCTTTTTGATGTCGTGGAAGGCATATGACATGGCCCGCTGAAACGTAGCCCCAACATTTTTAAGACCAAAAGGCATCTTCTTGTAAGAAAAAGTACCCCAGGGACAAATAAAGGCAGTCTTATGCTGATCTTCAGGACGGATAGTAATCTGATTATATCTGGAGAAACCGTCCATGAAGGAGAAAATCTCATTACCGGCACACTCATCAATGATCTGATCTATAAATGGTGTTGGGTAATTATCTTTAGGACATGCTTTATTAAGGTCTCTGAAATCGATGCAAACTCAAATTGTTCCTTGTGTTTTTATCTACGGGAACAGGGTTTGAAACCCATTCAGTTAAACGAACAGGGAAAATAAATCCCGCCTTAAGCAGCTTCTCCACCTCGGCTTTGATAGCTGCAGCCTTCCTAGGATTGACCAGACGAAGTTTTTGCCTCACAGGCTTAGCATTTTCGTAAGTCTTGATCTCATGTTGGACAATAGATGGATCTATACCAGGCATTTCCTCATAAGACCAAGTGAATACATCCCTAAACTCTTTAAAGAGATCGGTGTGAATCTGAATCTCTTCAGGGGAACATTCAGCTCCGATGAAGACATTCTCTATAACATTGGGATCCCTGGAAATGTTCACCGGGATAGTTGGAGAAATCACAGCCATGTTCCCTTCAGCATATACCTGTGTTGGTGCTAAAGGGTTCAGGACTGGGCGAACAGGACCAGGAGACTGAGGACTTGGAAAAATTGTTTCAACTTCGCTCAAATCAGGTAAAAAGTAAGACCGATGATGCAAATCATCCCACGGTCTATCTATACCAGTCATAGCTTCCAGGATGGCCTCTTCATATGGAAGAGTGGTATCAAGGCAATCCTGGGCAGAAGAAGAACTAAGTGTCCAAGCCGGAGCCACATCTCCATCCAACTCTTCCGGTGAAAGAGGAGCTGGGATGGATTCTGCAGAGTCAACAATAGACTGATAAGAAATCTTAGATGCAGACATTGGAAATGCCATTCCACCCACTTGACCTTCCGCTAATGTGGCGGTAGGGGAAGGTAAGGTCCAAGGGTCTGAAAAATAATGAGTTCTGAAGAACTCTCTTCGAAGAGGAGCCTTGGAGGATGAAATTGAATTTATATGAACCGTAGGAGGTGGAATATCAAAAGTACCCATCAAGGAATAATACATTCCAACCCCTAAATTCTCAACAGGCACCTTGGTATTATCCAATTTTGGAATAGTTGAGTCAGTAGATGCATTCGGGTCTATAGGAGGACATTCCAGTTGGTCCACTGTAACAATCCTCCCTTCATGAGGGAAACAAACAAGCCGAAACAATGAAGATGCAATGGCATCCATCTCATAAATCCAGTTTCTCCCCAATAGAAGGTTGTAGTCCAAGCTTGCATCAACTATCTCAACCTCTATATTTAAAGTTTTTCCCCCAACACAGATGAGCAAAGCTGGGACAATACCATGCGGTCTGTGAGAATGACCATCAAACGCAGTCAGAAGAGTAGCAGATGGAACAGTTGCGGGAGATCCAATTCCCTTCCAACATGTGAGAGACATGACACAAGTGGAAGCACCCTCATCAACGACCATCCGGAAAATATTGCATTTTCGATACGACGATTTAATATGAAAAGCCATATGATGAGGGAGTGTCTTTTTAAAATTAGACATATCAAATGTAATCATAAGAGAATTTTTTGGATCAATAGCCCCAATGGCAGTGAGCAGAGCTCTGCGCTGAGAAGGACAAGACTGGAGCACCTCAAGAGCCGACATGGCACAAGGACTCTGCGCCAGATCTTCCACAATGGAGTAGTTCTGGGCAGCCCTAGCATTTGGATTAATCGTCGTGCGCTTAGTAGATGCTTTGGGCATCCGAGGTATAGGCTCAACAGTAGGCCTCGTAATATGAAGCGGCTAAGTAGCATCAGGAGCACCCTTAGCTTTCGAAGACTCTTCTTCGCCATAGTCACGGGATCTCGTAGCGACATCCACGTGAGCACTCATCATGTATATGTTCGATGGAATTTCCCCTTCCTGGGTGCCTCCTGAGGAAGCCCCAGTATTTTGATTCGCGCCAAAAACTAGCTGTTTCCCTTGGGGAAAAGGTTTGTCAACACAGCCTGGGAACTGGAAGAACCCTGCTGGGCTAACAAGCACTGCGCATCCTGAATTTTAGGGCAAAGGTGAGTAAGATGGTCTCCAACACATAACTTGCATGGAAACTTCACTTTATTTTTATCCTTTGGACCCTCACCAACATGCTCGTTGGTTTTATTTGCATTACCCTTCCCATTCTTGCCCTTTTTCTTATTATTCCGTCCCTTCTTCTTCCCTTCGGATTGTTGATTTCCTTTGGGATCGGAAGTTTGGATGGCATTTACTGACAAAGATTGGGAAGGCGATGACTCAGCAGGCACAGCCTGACCAGAAGGAGCAGATTGTATAGACAACTGCTGCAATTGAGTAAGCAGGTTAGCTGCACCACTATTGATCGACCCAATAAGTCCATCACCATGAGGACCAGGCTTAGTCTTGGATAAATCTAATTTGGAGCGAGGAGCATTGGGAAAATATTTATGAAGGACCCCAGACTGAGAATATATCAATTCGAGCTGCTGGGCCCTAAAAATAGCCTGTTCCTCAGAAAATACCCCAAACATGGATACATATTTAAAAATGTCTGACTTCAAAGACTTCAGAAACCATTCCAAAAGGAATTCTCCTGGAATATGAGCTTTAATAAGCCTCTTCCTTCTCCGCCATTCCTGAATATGGTCAGAAATGTGGGTTGCGTCGTCCTGTTTAAAATTAGCCAGGAGTTCAGTCCCGGCATCATAACGGACGGGCAACTGGAAATGGTTTAGAAATGTAACAGCCAGTTCTCCAAATGTAGCAAAACTGCCCCCAGTTAGCTCAATATACCATTTGGCAGCGTTTCCAGTTAGGGTGTGTTGAAACAATCTCAACCTAATCGAATCATCGATCAGGGAGTTAGAAGAACACCATAAATGGAACGTGGTGATGTGATCAGCCGGATCCTCTCCATTCTTGCCTTCAAACTTTGGAATGTCTGAAGGAAGTTTGGTGGGAACCGGAGGCCACCCCGGACTGTACCGGATCGGATCATTCGTCAATTTCGACAGATCTGGCAAGTTTAACGTTGCCAGAAAAGGTAAACGAGGCGGAGCCTGAGGATTCCATCCTTGATGGGATGAATTCCCTACATTCTGAAAAGAATACCCTGGATTTGATAAGGCACCAGGTTGCCAGAAAGAACTCATAGAAAAAGGAGAAGAACCTCCTCCCAACACAGAGTTACCAAAGACCGGACCAGTTCCCCCTCCTAAAGTATTAAATGAAGAGGAAAGCCCCTGATAGGGGTTCCAGGCATTAGAAAGAGGGGAAAAAGTCTGATAAGCACTCGATGAAGGGAAAGAAGCATTCCCTTGGTGACCAGCGTAAAACTGATTCCCTGCCCCCGCTGTAGTGAATACAGGGTTCCAACCTGTAAAAGTAGTCGAATTCTGACCTCCAGACCAAGGGTTGAAACTCTGAGTCTGAGAAGTAAACAGAAAGGACCCTAAAGAAGGATTCGAACTAGGAATATGCCCAGTTCCGAAGGGGAACCCTTGAGAAGAAGCTGATCCACTAGCCATGGAAGACATGGGTGTAGATCCAGCTGCAGCAGCGGAAAAGGAAAAAGAAGGAATCCCACTAGTGGACATTCCAAAACAAAAGGGACCAGATTGAGAAGCATGTGCTTGGGTGAAACCAGAGCCAAACACAGTAGTACTAGAAGCAATCGAAGATATAGCAATAGTGCCCCCTCCTTCAACAAAAGCAGGAGTCTGAATGCCTGCAGCACTCACAGCTGAAGCCGCGTTCCCAGTCATGGCCATCGAAAGGTATGAATAATAAGGAGGATCTTCCGGTCTCTCTGACTCAGGTCCGATGTATTCAACAACGAACGGATAATCAGGAGGAAGAGGAGATGGAAGTGACTCAGAGGGTTGAGATACTTCCTCTACTTGTACTTCTTCTTCCTGCGGAAATAAGACTCTCAAGGTGAGCGGAGCACTCCTCTCGGAACCAACACCATAACCAACTACGAAACCTTCAATCCCTTGTGGAGGATCTCTCTCCACTGCGTCAGATGCCACAAGGTGATACTCACCTGCTAAATTACTCCTACGCCTTCTTGAAGAAGGCTCTGGACTCTCGGGAGATAACCCCTGGATTCTCCTCGATCGACGAGGTGCTTGATCAGCCACTTTAACGAATTTTAATTAGACTAAAAAAATATAAAGCTAGGCAAGCTAGGAGCAAAGAGCACTCACTACAAAAAAAAATCCTTGAGATACAATCAAGCAAACAACCTTCAGGTATTTCCGCTCCGGGTGATTAGGACCGGACACCAAAATACAAGAAAGCGAAGAATAGGACCTCCCAAAAGTAGTCTGGGATAATTATGGCCCAGGCCTACTAGCGAAGGTAACATAAAAATTTACGCCGACCTCCTAACAATAGCCTTTGCCGGCACAAGTACCCAAGCTTCGCAAGGGCACCCCCCAGAAGTACTGCTGGAAGTGATACGACGTCTGCCTCAGGTACCACGGGTATTCCCCCCCGCAGTCACCTATGTGGAACCTAGGAAGGGCAACTATGGGCACCAATCCGTGTCAGAAGCCGGGCGGAATGGTCCTGAGGTCAGATTCAGCAAATCAGACAGGGGGTATCTCTCTTCTCGGCCTTCACTTCCCCTCGCGCTTGACTCTCTGGAGGAGAGCTTTCCCGGTCCACCTAACGGAGTTGGATTTCACTCAATTAATAAACTTCTATGTTTTTGTTTGAGCAGCCTTGGAGAGTTAACTCTCCACTCACCTAATCCAAGGCCCTACAACCTAGCTAGTTGGTGTATGACACTTAATAAAAAAAATTCTAGTTTCTTTGAAATTATAGAGCTTATTTTAATCAGTTGTTATATTAAGTCAAAGGGATACAGAAATGAAACTCGTGGTGTTTTGTGACACAGAAAAGAAATTAATAAAAACCAAACTACATGCCAATGCAGTAATTTCCTTTCGATGAAAAGAAATTTCTACATGGGTTCTAAGAGACTAAAAAAAAATTATTTTTCTTTTCAGATAACAAACTTCACACTCGCAAAAACTATGAAAAATACTATAAATGCTTAAGTGCACCTAATGCAAATAAATAAGAGCATGCAAATTCTAAGATGCAAAATCTACTAAAGCAGAGAGAAATTTCCCAAAGATCCTTCAGTTTTATCTCTTTTTGATTGTCCACAAAACTACTTCCCAAAAGTAGAAACTCTCAATATGAAGACATCAAAATATGCTTGAAAACAAGAGAAAGAAACCAATGACAATTCCTTTCCAAAATCAAGTCAAAAACCAAAGACAAGAAACCTCAACAAAGCTTCAAAAGATGTAACGAAACAAAAACAAAAATTCAAAACAAAAGCAAATGACAAAACAAAAATTTTTTTGAGCTTTTGAATTTTATAAAGAGAAGAGCTCGAAGAGACCAAGAAAACTATCAAATCCCAAGCCACACAACTCTGAATTTCAAGAAATACTTAAAAAATCCTCCGAATCTTATAGGGCTACATAGTAGCAAGATTTACATGAGCAAAAGAAGACAAGAAACTCATAAACTCAGCCCAGAAGAATAGTACAAACTTGCAGCAAACAAAAATTTCAAAGAACCAAGAAAGACTCTTCAAAAAATTGCAACAAGACCTAGTCAAATGAACTCAAGAAAACTAACTAAAAGCAGGCACAAATCCAAGCACAAAGCAAAACATAAGATGAGGGAAGAGTATATGAGCAAAATCTCTCTGTCCTGATAAAGCAGAACAACCAAGAATCCCCAGAAAGAGATCTTGGTATTCGAACCAGAAATGCAAGCACTTAAAACAAGATTTTCCAGATAAGCTAGTCTTCACCCAAAAACGAGAGAAACAAGACCAATGACCACTTTCAACACAATCCAAAGGGTATAAAGACACTTCAGGAATAGGTCTCCACAGGCAGACAAGACTAAAAAGTCAAGAAATCAAAAATTTCAAAATTTGCCTAGGCATACGCTACTTAACAGTTTTGAAACAAGCGTGCATACACGACTGTGTCAAAGGAAACCCATGTATACGCAGCTACCTTTGAAGAAAACTGTGTGTATACACGTCTGTGTACAGAAAAACTCGCGTATGAAAAGGTAAATAGTGAAAAATAAAAAAGATCAAGCCTGGATAAAGAACCAGGTCTTCAGTCTGACTGAGAAAAAGCTAAATGGACTGGTAAGAATAGTTAAAACTGTTGGAAACCTTTCAAATAGCTGAAACCACCCAACAGGGGAATCACAAAAATGCGACCCCCAGCAGAGTCGCCAGTTCTGTTTCGAGGAAAAACACCCTAGAGGTTTTTTGGGTCAAAACCTCCACAGATCAGGGCATGCTATTCAGAAGGACTCACACACAACCATACTTAAATGCTAAAAACTAGATAACAACGATAGTAGAACTCACCCGTAGTCCTACGTTCGGTGTAGATCCCGCGGGGTCCAAACCCCCAGCAACCCTTCTTCCTCTTCAACCTGGAAAACAAGAAATAACATGCACGGAAATCTAGTTGTACAGCATATAATTACCCTAAATGTTAGTGTAATCCATGTGAAACATTATATAAACCATAATAAATGATTGATAATCAATATTTTCACATATGCAAATAGATACTAACACATAATTTCAGGAACAAGATGGTTCTTCATTATCGCGAACATCATGTACATAAATAAAAAGTGGAGAGATCACCTGAATCCTTCCACGATATTCGAACAGACCGTCATTCGGATCCGTCCCGCCCTTGCCTCGCTAAGATACTTTCAAGACTTGTGCACTCGAGATGGCATATAAATGGATGAACATCTCCAGGAAACAAGGGTTTCTGTCATCCAGGGAAAGTGTAGGGGGCATGGGAGTCGAACTTGAGATAAGGATTCTAACGAGTATAATATCTATAAAATTTCTCTCTCCCTTAGGCCATGCACATGAGGGGCTTTTATACTCCCTCAAAGTAGTTTCAATCAGTTGGAAACAGTTGGCCACGTGCTGGGGTGGTTGAACTACTGGAGTAACCATCAACCCAACCCGAAAATAGGGAGTTTTTATATATTTCTAAATAATTTTAATGGCATACGCGGAAAATTACATGTGGACTCGCGTATACACGCGGAAAAGTCTGGGCATAACCGCGTATGGGATTTTTAACACTGTTTTTTAATGAATTTGTTCAAGTCTGTGGGAATGGGTGCCCAAGGCCATAGAGACAATCATGAATCACATGAGGGTGAAAAATGATGCTATAACACCTTCTCACAAAAATTTGACAGCCATATGCCTTATCAATTTCTAAGTTTCAACTCTTAAAAAAGGATTTTGACGTATGCTTCATGTGTATTGGAAAATTCAAATCATTGTTAATACAAACATTGCAAGATTTGGATTTTTGATAGTAATGTTTTAGTGCAATAAAATCTAACAAGAGCATTGGAGGTACTATTACCACCCATCTGATTGTGTGGGTTGCTAAAATAAAACTTCAAGGTAGCAATGTTAGTTTGGAGACTTGAAAATGTGAAGCTAAGGCTAGAGACATCACCCATCATTTCATATTTTGAAAGTGTAGAGGATTTTATCCAAGCCACTCTTATTAATTTGCATTTCTCTCAAGCTTATGAAAAGTAGAGTTGGTTCAGTACCCTTTTGTTGAATGTGAATCTCAATTTGTTTAAAAGATGGCTAAAATTGGCAATGTATTAAAGTTAATGGATACCCTAATACATTCCACTATTGATGGGATGGTAAAAATAAGCAAGGGAGCTTTATTTCACATTTAAACATATTTACAAAATTCACAAGAAAATATTTAATTTCTACATCATGAGTCACAACTACAACAAGCTTAGTGAAAACATAGGAGTCGTCATTCTAACTGGTTTTTGTTTAGAACAACTCCCTTTTTTATTATGAAGTTGACTGCCATCAAACGTCACAAATTGATAAAATCAATGACATTGATGTTGATTCACATCAAGTTCCCCTTTTAGGAGAAGATGTGCACATATATATATTTATAATTTCAAGATGCACTTCCTAAGCTAATCATTAGACCTTAGAAAGAGCTTGTAAGAAAATAGCACAAAAATCATATTGGATATGAAAACAATGTGCCATTTCATATTACATAATACACTATCCCATTGTGTCTATTGTGAATTTGGATGAGCGATATCACAATTTTATTTTATTTTCAAATAATAAGATTGGGAAAGAGTTTTCCATGTGAAATATCATTTTTTTGATCTTCAATCGTGTGAGAATTGTCATAAAAATACCCATCATTGAAATATATTCTTCATAAATATGCCTCCTGTAAGAACGATGATTCACCTTGGATATATGGCTTCTTGGAAATGGGATTCAATAACCAAGAGGATATTTTGGTCATATGACACATATTATAGTTGATATATCTTCATATTCTCACCTTGTATTTGACTAGAGGGGATTGATGGTCATCTACAAACCTCAAAGATAAATCAAGTAAGCCTAAGCCATAGCCTAAATCTTCTAACTAAGCCTAGAGCTAGATCCAACCATACCTAGATTAAGATTTATACCAAAAGACAGAGCAATGCCTCATGAGCATTCTTTTGGTTGGTGGAATTAATTTTACTACCATAGTTTGATACCTCAATTGTTTCCCTTTTCCAAGAACTATGGAGAACTTCCTCTAGTAGAAGACTTCATCTTCTAGCTACATTGGGAACTATTCCAAGAACTACATCAACAATTATAGATTGAGACCTCAGTGGTGTACCTGCCTCTTTTTTATTTATGGTATTGCTTACAAACCACCTTTAAAAACATTAGGGAGGACTTCCACTAGGATAATAGTTCAACTTCTAGCTAGATTCATAATTTTTATACAGACTACAAAAAGTGTTTTAGAGTTGGTGGTCAGCCTTAAACTTGTAACACACGTCCTCCCACATTTACCCACTTCCACCAGTTTTCCCATGGTAAACATGATCCGAGGGCCATTATGATAAGATTCAACCTCCTATATGACCTTAAGGAAATGGAGTCAACAAATTAAGACCTTAGTGACTTCCCTCAAGTGTTACGGGACCTCTGGGAGAAACCCAACCCCTCCAGGTATCCAACAGTCTGAGAAAAATATCCTTTTCATTGAATTGGAACCTCATCCACTCCCTTGCCAAGGGATGCAAGTGACTATAGGCCTCCAGTCTCTCCCATACACCTACATTCCAATGACGGTGGAATTTTCTATTCAGTTCTATGTCAGTGACCTTAAATTCTGAGCCAGGTTTTTAGGTCTAGGACTCTGAACTATCCCTAGAACTCAGTGAAACTTCCAGAAATGATGAATGGCATAGAAAAAATTCTTATAAACCAAAAATTTAACCGGGACTTGACCTGACCCCTCCCAACTGGGACTGACATTTTTTCAAACACCTGGTAAAAATAAAACCCTCACATCATGAATGCATATCTAAACATAAGGATCTGAAAATTTATATGAAGATTAACAAGAAGGACCAATGCCTGATCACAATAGCTGCCATAAAACTAGTTACGTCATACATTCATGAACTAGACATTCATTAATGAATATGTGATAAGATCCATACTTATATTTGTCATATAACCAACATATAACTAGATAAAGAAAAATGATAGAACAACCATTAAAGCTACAAAACCACAAGTACATTTACTTATCAAAATAAAGAGAAACTTATTTCTTATTAACGATATGCAAAATCCAACTAGGTCCAGGACTTCCACGTATCACCTAACCATAAATTTCGATGAACCAAATCTTTGTTTCAGCCAATCACCCCCATGCCATATTCCAAGAATGAATGTGGTATGTCATGGGATAAACTAATCCAAAAAAATAAGGGAATACAGAGGCTAAACCACCTCCAACCTCACCATACCATGATCTCACCTAAAATAGTCCCGAGATTAAAAAAAAAAACACAAACCAAGCTTGGATTCCTCATAATTCCTTCACCATCCCTCGAGGAATTTTCCTGTCTCCACCCACTTGTTGAGGGCTTCCCTGAGAAAACCATATCCACACCCAACCCTTGGGATTTTCCTTAGACCACCTTACCCGAATCCAAAACCTTCCAACAATCCAAAGTCAACCAAAATGAGTCCCATCATACCATGGATGTCTAAAAATGGAAAGGAAAGGCTGAAACCACTGTCAAAACCTGATAAAATCCATGACATCGACAAAAAATAATCCAAATACACATATTCATATTCCATGCATTCCAAAACCATCTAGGAAGTCATACATGCAACTTGTTACCTACAACTATTCCCATTGAAGTTTCTTGATCTGACCTTTCCTTGCTTGATCCTTTCTTTCCTTTTCTTTCCTTGCCCTTCCTTTGCTTGCTTTCTTTCCTTTTCCTCTTTTTGATCTTCTCCTATCTCAGAATAATCCCAAAACTGAACTAAAAAGATGCTACTAGTTGATGCTCTGATGTCATTTTATTCTTGATGCCTATAATTTATTCTTCCTTAATTTTCCTTCAATTTCCTTCTCACATACAACCTGTGACCTTTCACCTCCCTTTTCTCCAAATTCCCTTTATTTTTATAAATAAAATGCCAATTTTGTTTTTCCTTTTCAATGCATTTTCTATTTCCTTTGCCAATTTTCCCTTAGCCATAATGCACAACAAGTGATGCCCACTAGGATATTTTTCCCAACATTTAGCTTGAAATATGTATCCCATGACCTTTGTCTTATTTTTTCCTTTCACTTTATTACATGAATTTTTAACCCGAGGTTTTTACAGACCCCTCCCCCTTAGGTGAATAACATTCTCCATGTTCAGTGACACGTACAACTAGCAAAACTGTTGAAAAGACAAACATATTTCTTATGGAGCTTTATAAATTAGCTTGTTGCATTATTTACAATGAACAACCTTCTCAAAAGCAAAACCATCATGACACTCATGATAACATGAAAACCATACCACTTACTAAAAATTTATAAAACAACTCATTATGGTAATTAAAATAACAACCACATATACTTATGCACATTAGCTTCAACCAAAAAATAACCATACTTTGTATGGAGCTTTATAAATCCAAATTGATATATTTATATACACATTCTCTTTAACCAACAAATAAAAGGATACGATGACTACATCCGCAACAAGGGAGTAAAAAGGCTCACAGAAACACCCTCAAAGTAATACCAGGATTCACTTCCATCCCAGGAAGTCGAGAATCGACTACCAAAGTCAAACCTACATACAATGTCCAGCGCTACAATCATGTGCTACATGTTCCCTCAGTGAACAATTATCAACTCATTGTTTGAGGGCACACTACCAATGTGCATATGATTCCATCCAACGATGCTAATGACCAAAATATATACATCCCCCAACCTTCCCTTCTTTTCTACATAGTTGATCAGGAAATATGGTCATCGCCTTCCATTCAGTTACTTACCTTCCAAGTTCCCTGGAGATTGATCCCTTGGAAAGGTTTCCTTGCATCAGATGTTCAAAAACCAAGGCATATCTCTGCCTTAAAACCACCATAGTGTTAATATAATGCTTATGGAAGTAATTAGACACTATTGGATACCATTGTCCCACAATGACCCTCCTCCTCAAGTGATTTACCAACATATTGTTATCTGTTCCGATTCCTTTTTTCATTTCTAATATTCACATTCAGTTTCAACCACCCCAACCAGAGAATTTTCATGCTTTCCTATACCAAGAACACAATTTCGATTATATTCAAAATAAATTGAAATAAATTCACATCATACCTCATGAGTGGCCTATCAATAAGGTACACAAGCAATGTTTCTCACTTCATGTCACTTGCAAATGAAATTAGTGCTTGATCAAATCATCATGTATAAATATATCACATCTTGTTATCTCAAACCCCATACATCATAAATAATAATCATATATCACATGTAATCATCATAAATCATAATCATAGATCACATGCATAATCGAAAACTGAAATAAAATACTGATACTTATCTTTCAAATGGTTTATATTTTTTTGCTGTGTTATTTATCCTTTCTGTACACACACTGAATCTGTTTCCAAAATCGGCAAGCACCCATTTCCTTATATTCTCTTTAAGAAACAAGGGAATATGGAAACTAAACCACCTCATCCCTCAAGAGAAATAATAAGGGTATTCTGATACTAAACCACCTAAACCATCAATATAAACAAAAAAGGCATACATAGACTAAACTGCCTCAAACCTCAATAGAGACAAGGGTATCCCAAGGCTAAACAATCTCAACCATTAATAGAAACAAGGGTATCTTGAGACTAAGCCTCCTCAAATCCCAACATCAACAATAAGGGTATCTAGAGACTAAAATTCCTCAACCCTCAATAGAAATAAAAAGGGAATCCAGAGACTAAACCACCTCAACCCTTAATACAAAAAATGGTATCTCGAGACTAAACCCCCTCAACCCTCAATATCAATAACAAGGGCATCCAAAGATTGAACCTCCTCAACCCTAAATAGAAACAACAAGTGCATCCAAATACTAAATCTCCTCAACCCTCAATAGAAATAAGGTTATCCTAAGACTAAACTACCTCAAACCTCAATATTAACAACAAGGGCATCCACAGACTAAAATGTCTCAAATATCAATAGTAACAACAACAGTATCCAAAGACTAAACTAGCTCAACCCTCAATATAAACAACGGTATCACGAGACTAAACCACCTCAATGCTCAATACCAACAAGGGAATCCAGAGTCTAAATTTCCTCAACCATCAATAGCAACAACAAGGGCATCCATAGACTAAATTTCCTCAAACCTCAGTAGAAAAAACAAAGGAATCTAGAGACTAAACCACCTCAACTCAATAACATAAATAAGGGCCCAAACAATCCCATAATTTCCTGTCACATCACATTGTACAACATCTACACATACACAATGAAAAATGCAACACATACACCTACACCCAAAGTAAACCACAACATATACACCTACATCTAGTGTACAACACCACACATACACCTACACCCAGTGTACAACACAACACATACACCTACACCCAGTGTACAACACCACAAATACATGTACACCTGGTGTAAAACAAAACACATAGACCTATACCCGGTATATAACACCAGACATACACCTACACCCACTGTAAAACACCACTCATACATCTACACTTGGTGTAAAACACCACACATATATCTACACTTGAAGTACAAAAAAAAAAAATGACTGCACCTGTTGTACAACTAAACACATACACGTACATCCTGTTGACCATGTCAGCCCCCTGCCAAAACCCTAGCTAGTAATCTCGCTTAAACCTTTTCAAGCCCCCTCTTTCTGCCCTAAAAATCTATTATCCACCTATCGTTGCTTCCCCCAGCCTCAAAATCGCATAAAAAGGCTGTGAACCATACTCGAAAATATGCTTAAGGCCCAGCACCTTTCGGCCAGACCCCCGCACCTTTCTTTCGCGTGACCCAGTGCCGAAATCGAGCGCTAAAGAACTAGGTGTTTATCAACCGAATGATCGGGCTAAATATTAGCCATTGATCTTTGCAGATCGGAGGATCTTTGTGAATCAACACTATGTCTGTGGCCCATTCCATTCATCACCCAAATCGTATGAGCACCGTCCGATCACCCTGCCAAATCAACGGCTCACAGTACTATCTGTCCTGGTGGTCCCTGCAGCAGCGGTTGTTCCAAACCCGCCTAGTTTTTATCACACCACTCTTGGGCGACGTATTTCATTTTTGGGAGTGATTCCATACATTGCTGGCCATGTGTCCCCGTGTACTGCTCCAAAACTACCATTCATCATGCATTATTGTTTGATCAAAGTCACGGCGCGATATTCATGACATCCGTCCGATCTGGGGGTCTTCATCCAACGGTTGTCTCTCTTCGAAGCTACACGGCATTTAATCACAGCATATTCGACCCCTGGCCCACTATCCATCGCCCTCCTATGCGTCTACCACCGTCGATCTCCGCCAATATTGGACGGCCCTCATGAAACCCATGCCATGCCATGGACCTGGTCTTCTTCCACGTCATCATTCCACATGTCATTTGACACATTCTCTTCCACCTTCCTTATATCATTCTAAAGATCAAATTCAAATTTTTTCATCTGCTACGCTCCGCCAACCTTCTCCATTGCCACCTCCCACCGTCACATTGCATTTCCTAACATCGTTCTGCATCTCTCAACCTCTACACCATGCCGTGCTGTCTCACCATTATCCCCACTGTGTTCACCTTCCCGTGCATGGTTTTCTTTAACGAGTTTGCGGATTTTGCAGGGTTACAGCGGTGGAAAGTTGTCATAATTCACAGCCACCATTTCAAAAGTCGAGAACGCATCAAAGGAACATCTTTCAAAGGCGGAATTCATGAGGGAAATCCAGGAAGCTGTTACGACACAACTTTCATTAAAGAAGCAAGAGTGAAAATCTGTCAAATCTTCCAGAGTTATTAAAATATGCAGATTTTGCATATGGAAACATTAATGGAGAAGATAGAGAATATCAGCGAAATATTGGAAATTGAAGACATATAATTGAATATTTTAGGGCCTTGATCTAACCTTTTGAAGGCACAGTACCAGATTGAATATCCTGTAGATCACTCCGAAGATTTGTGCACAAGAAACAATACCCTCCAGGTTTTATTTCAGCAGGAGTTTTCTCTACAAGAAAGGACAGGATGTCAATATGATTTCAATGTTATGACGTTCCCCTGAAGAAACTTTTCCTAGTGCATTTATTTCAGGAAGAAGATCACAGAGAACGTACAGCACCACAAATTCATCAAGCAGTATGGGCGTGCAAGTCTCCTCCATTTTTTTTTATGATAAAATTAAATGTCTATCACCTACTTCAATTATGAGGTTTTCTCTTTCTCTATAAAACCTTAGAAGAACAGATTATTGGAGGTTCCATATTTTATCATAAAAATATGCAGTGAAAGGCCTTTTGTATAAATTTTGTAAATCTCTTGTATGAAGGCTCAAAGCCCATAGGGTCTCAGCGAGGAGGAGTTCTATCTGTTAAAGAGGATTCTGGTCTTTGGTATTTCACAGTGTGTAACCTTTTCTCTTATGTGTTATATTAATAGATCATTTCATTTCATCCATCTTTCTTGTATCATGTTTTGGAATGCGAGGGGCTCACTGATTTCTGGTATGGATTCATCCTAGTTTATGCCCATGCTCGGATCAGTGAAGCGCTTTAAATATGGCTCATGCATGATATTCTGTTCCATTATTCAGCTAAACCGTATTTCTGCTATATTAGTTTCTTTGGGAGGGCGCTTTTAAAATGATATTATCATGTATGGATTCTTAGATTGGTAAGCCCATGCATGGTGGTATTGTATATGTAGGTATCAGCTCAATGTTAACTAATATCTCCTCTACATTTCATTCACTACATACACCTTCTGATAACTTATATCTGTGAAGTATTTCTGAATCGGCCCGCTTTGCAGTAAGTTGTCTCTGAATTGTCTGTTGCTTTTATATTGGAGTTTTTCATGTTGCCCCTGCAATATCTCTTTTTCTGTGTTCATCTTTTGAGAGTCTAGGTCCCATTCTAGTTTATTTTCCTATTTACAGGAGATAGCATGTGAGCTGAAGTTGACAACTTGACACATTATATTATACACTCCTTGCTATGCTAAGATGTCCTAGGCACTGGTCTATCACAACTCTAGGCTGTCTCTAGGAGCGACAACATCTTTCTGGCACCGTTGCCGGGGAACGAAGTTGAGAAAATTTAAATCCCTGGGCCTCAAAAAAATCTAATTCACTGTTCAAGTAGGTGAGTATGGAGAGTTGAGATTTGTAGATCCGTCACCTTGGCAACTCCACAGTTCCTAAATGATTAAAAAGACTCCACTAGGAGACCATGTCACAGTACAGCATCATCCATGCTGGAGACCAAATGACTCCACTAGTAGAAGTCTCTGAACTGGTTGAGAAGATGTAGTGATCATCTTTGTAGAGACATGGATCCAAACATGGGTAGGGATACAAAGCTAGATGCTTTGAATGATCAGATATATGAATTAAAGAGAATGTTTAATAAAGTGCTGAAGAGGTATATGGCTAATATGAATACAAATGATGATTATTTAGAACAGCTCATGCCTCTTCCAGAACAAGGACAAACTCAAGACCTAGATAATGAGCAAGACATGTATGATGTTTTGAAACCTATGGAGGATGAAGAGGAAAGCGATCAGGAATTGCCTGAGTTCGTACCTATGTCTTGTATTATGCTGGTCAGAGAATATCACGACCTAATAGCAAAGGTAAATAGGGAATGTTGCCTAGAGGAAACAAGAGACCACATAGAAGATGTAAAATTTGATGTGAAGGAAGAAACCACTCATGGGCCTTGCAGTCTAACCGAGTATCATCAGGTTCATGAGGACTGGCCTGAATCAGAGAGAGATCAAGAAACATCAGAAGATCCCCAAGATTCCCCTGCAAGCACAACTGAGGATATTCTGGAAGAGGTTCAAGAAGACATCCTGCCTCCAAATCAGCTAGTACAAGAAAAAGAGAGCTGCTGCTCTTCTGCACAAAGGAACA